>JABUQX010015691.1:0-22680 GCA_015478945.1 Trachelipus rathkii | reverse complement strand
CTATTATATAGCTCTATATATATAGTTAGCTATACTATATATATATAATATATATATAATATATAAATATATATATATATATATTATAATACTTACAATTTCTAATAATATAACTATATTAATATCAGCTATAAAATAAAAATATACAATATTAGTAATATATTTATAATTATAATAGTTACGTATATATATATATATACAATAATACAAATTTATAATAAAAATATATTGTGTAATGAATTTAATACAGAATAAAATTAAAAATATTTTTCACATTTCAATTTAAGTTCTTAAATTTTATTAAAATATTAATATATAATTTTTGCTAAAGAAAAATCTTAATATTTAAATTATGCAATTATAAAATTATATTAAAACATTGAAGAGCTTAGTTAAAATTCTATAAAAATTTGACAATTCCAGTTATATACTATACGTATATATATATACTAAAATATATATTATTATTATAAATAGTTAACGTATATATATATATTAATATATTATAATATAATATTATATCATTAAACTTTAATTAATATATATATAATATATACTATAATATATTATATATTATAATCGATGTATATATATATTTATTTTATTTACCATCTTCCCAATGTAGGCTTGTACCCGTGTCTGTGGACCAGCCACTTTCATCTTCTGGCCCCGCACTGATCCTAGACACTCTAGAAAAAACATCTCGGCCATGCATCTTGATGCCAATCCTGAGCTATACACTAGGCGTTATCACCCTTGCAGTGGAACTAGCATCCTTCTCATTTAGGCTTCAAAAATTCGTTCCATACCAGAGCTCTCCGATGATCTTATGTTTCTAAGGCGCCAAAAGATGGCCAATTGTGTCCTGGAAGTTCTGCAAGCATTTAAAAAGTTAAATGACCGGTTGCATAGCCCCCTGTCGCCCGTAAACTTTATGCGCAATATCATATATATACTGTATATATATATATATAATTATATAATAAATATATAGAATATAATATATAATATACCTATATATATACTAATATATATATATATAATATTTAGATTTTTAAATTTAAATATAATGAAGATAATTCTGTAACATCCTAAAGGCTCATATTACTATAATAACTATTATATATATATCATATGATATATAATATTATTATTTACTATGATTATAAATATATATATATATTATCATATAATAAAATAGTAATATATATTGCATATTTAAATTAAATACTAATGAATAATTACAAAATGCCATGCCATCGCGTTCTGCAATTCTACGTTTTAAGTTAAGTATATATGTTTTTACAATGGTAATAACTTAATTCAAGTAGTTTTATATAATACCTGAGTAGTTTTCAATGCATTATTATCATATGTATAATTACACTAATTGAAACGCATACAGGCAATGATTTGTCTAACTCTTTTTTTTTAATATGTATTCTCCAAGTCGTCGTATTCTGAATCATTTATGGACACCGCTCGCAATTTATTTAGAACTCCTTTCCAAAGGATGATAAGTGAATAAAATGAACCTCACACATGATTAGGCTAGATATAAATATATTATCTATATACCATATATATATAATATCAGCTATATATTATATATATTTTAATATATAGACGTATTATTAATATATAGTACTTATATATATATATCATAATAGTAATAATAATATGTATATCAGAATAGTATAGCGTAATATATATCATATAGATACGATATAACTATATATATATATATAGAATTATACTAATATTATAGTAAAGTGATACTGATATGCCGCTAGATTTTATGTGTTCATATCCCGTATCATCTTTATATTGTGGTTATTAGTTGGTGCTCGTAGAAGTCCTACTTCTATATCATACTATAATAATACATATATAGTAGTATATATATATATATATATATATATATATATATATATATATATGACCCTCGAGTTACGACTGCCCTGGCAAACGAACAACCTGGATCTCGAACAAAATTTTAGCTTTGACTTAAGACTCAAATGCCGGTCGAGGCCAAACGTGTATTTGCTTGTGCCTTTGAAGAAAAGACACAAATAGACAACTTTAGGCCGGTGTTGGTTCCGAAATGGTTGCGAACTAGTGAGCCAAAAGCAGATCATAGTGGGCTACAGACTCTCTCATGGAGAGAGAGGATACCAGAGAGCCAGATTACTATTGTTCTTATGGAAGATGACTCTCCTTCTAAACAATAACCACCTTCCATTTTATCCTCCCCCACCTCCCATCCTGCAACAAAAACATGTCAACTTAAACGTAGAATACAGTACGAAATTATTGTTTCTGGTAGAGTAGGCACATTTGATAATTTTTTGGTGAGTTCACTAGGGAATTTATCGGTGTGTCTGGTAAAATACGCACATTATTCAACCCATTTTTAATATGAAAAGGTTAGGTAAGAGGTGCTATGGGAGGCTCGGAACGCATTATGGATATTTCATTTATTTATTATGGGAAGAACAAAGTCTTGACTTACGCGCGACCCTCGAGAACGAACCGAGTTTGTAAGTCAAGGGACCACTATATTTTATATATATATATATATAATATATATAATATTATTACTTATATAAGCTAATACCGTATTATTATTATATAGTATATTACTATAATATATCCATAGTAAATATATAATAATATAATAGTATACTTATATAATAATGATAATAATATATATATATAACTATATATAATTTATATCAAAGATTATTTTTATGACGTCCACTTCACCTTCACTCGGCCACTACGAACAACATAATTAAAGTAAAAAACCACTAAATACTAAAAAACCAAGCTCAAACAAGTAAAAAGAAAAATAGCACTTAATTGTGAGAATTAACCAAAGCAAGTGCGAGGTGAAAAGAGGGCTAAGCGTTTCGACTTCCCTCGTTGGTCTTCTTAAGACCCGACCAGATAAAAATAATATCTACAATTTAAAGTAGCACATTTTTCTTTTTTCTTTTTAACCCTGCTTTTTAGTCTTTGTTCTTTTTATCCCAATTGGTGATATATATATATTATACTATATATTATTATATATATATTATATATATATATATAGCTATATACTTAATATATATTGTAGGATTAATGTATATAATATTATATATATAGAATACTAACTATTATAGATATATATATTATATATGCTAATTATAATTATATATAGATATAATTGAGTCGATTTTGTCCCTATGACTAATGTATGATTATTATCTATAGGGCCAATATATTACAATATCCTACGATTATAATATATCATAATACTATAATATACTAAATAATAAATATATTACTAATTATCAATATTAGTTATATATACTTTATAATATACTATATTATTATAATTATTATATATAAGATCATATATTACTTTATTTAATAATTATTAATTAATTACTATTAATTATATCAAAATACGATATTCATAACTTATTATTATTCATACTATATATCCTAAAAAGAAGCGATATATATCTTATATATAATATTATTATAATATATAATATATATATATATATATATATATATACTTTTATTAAACATCACTCAGAATATAAAAGGGTTATAAATAAAGAAATAGTCCATAAGTACAAAACAGAAATTAATACACAATACTGCAATATGCAAGAAATTTATGTTATTATAAAATAATAAATGAAACTAACCTCAACATGCAAATTTTCAATGAGATGCTTGTGTTGGATACAATTTACAAACCGTCCTAATATTAGGTACGATAATGGTCAAACATTCTCTCGTTTTTCTTCAACCGTTTATTCATTTCTTCTTTATTAGCTTTTATGTTTGCGATCTCCGAAAATTCCAACATAGCCAAGTAAAATATAAAAATTTTCAGCAGGATCTGCCGAGCCATTTTTACAATATGATGATATTCATTGCTCATATATATCAAAAATTCGTGAAGAGGCCCATATTACAAGGGTTCAATTAAGAGCCTGGTCTGATAAAATTAAGTTAGTTTATTAATAATTTCAGGAGAAGTATCACTGGAGTCCTCTTGATCCCGAAAATTGAGTCTTGTAGGGTTTGATACACTTCCAATAAATGGCTTTCCAAACCATGATTATTTTTCTGTACATAGGGAGATAGTGATGAGTTAGATATGGCACTTTTACTCACTCTCTCGGGGTGATTGTGATATGTGAGTTCAGGAATTCTACATTAATAATTAATAATTGATTCGAACGTTTACATTTTATCCTTCTTAAGTTCTTAACTGGGTAGTATGAGTTGAGAAAGTGAGTATTTAGAGAAGTACCTTTATTCAAATTACTTCTATAACATTTTTATCACAAAACTATCTTCATTTGAACATTTATTCCCTTAGTGTATAGTTATTTCAGTATTAACAATTACCCATGCAGTTTTAGAGGGCCATAGACGAGTATAGCTACCTATATCCTGGGGACGCTCAATAGCTGTGAAGGAGCTTTAGAGAGTACTTACCAAATTCCCACCTACTCCTTCTATTCACATAGGAAAAGTTTTGAGCTGTGAGTGGCTATTAGTACTTCCGGGTATGTCAGATGAGTAAACTAAACCATATACATGGGAGCTCGGATTATAAGTACTCTTCCTAAACACCACTGGGTGAAATTTCGACAGACACTCTAGCAGAAGTTCACCCCCAAATCCTTTTACTCTTTACCTCCTCACTTTTATTCAAAAGAAAGTTGTGTGAAGTGGACGCCTTCGCGGTATGGTAGACCGAGATATTCACAAGTGGTGCCAGTATAACAATAACTGAGTAAAGTGAGGGGGGCAAGTTGTACTAGAACTTCATTCAGCTCTGATAATGGAGACTGAGATGGAGAGATTTGTTTGTTGAGAGTTTTTTGAGATAACGTTAACGCGCGCTCTCCATTAGGGACTTCGAGGCCTTGATGAAATGCGCTTCACTTCCCCTATGACATATACAATTAATATCCATTTATATAACTCTGTCTCCTATGATCAATCTGTTGACTTTCATTGTATAGAGTATTTGTGTGTATTGATTGAGGTGTAAGAGTATTTCTACTTGACTATATTATAATCAATCACAACTAAGTTAAAAATAAGATAAGTAGGATATATTGAGTAAGGCACATTAATTTGCACTTATATTGACGCTTGGACATACAACTTCGATTATAGCATAATACTAGGAGCTCGGTTGAGTTGTGCGTAGAGTGTAATTAACCAACAATGAAGCTTGGGTAATTATAAGTGAATTTGTGTAAAGAGTATCGTCGACATATAACCATATCCTAAAATGTCGTAAAAATTTAGGAAATAGGAAAGGGTAAAATACTGAGTTTTTGTTGTTGGGGTTGGCCCTATTACTTTTTTTAAGAAAAATGCTAAAAACTTGAGTGTGTAATTCCCGCAATTTTTTTTGTCTCCTTTAAATTATGGTTGAGTAATTCACCTGTACATCTTTGAACAATAAAGAGCTCTTCTTTCTCTCTTCTCTCGAGATCGTCTTCTCTGTGACGCTCCTTACAATATCTCTTGTCTCCATTGCGTTATCCTCCTCCCCTCCGTCCCTATGCTGTGTAACTCTGTGATGACGGGGAGAATTTCTACCATCAATACAACTAGTTCGGGAATATGTCGCGTGTGTGGTTGGCTTGTCTCATTTCTCTCTTTCCGGCATATCAAGTTGGATCGTTTGAGTACATTTCTTTCTCAGTCGGATCCATTAATAAATTAATTATAAAGAGAGCTACGGCGAAGAACAGACCTGAGGAATACTTATCTGCTTTATACTATTTTCTAAACTAGTATTTAATGTTAATAAGGAGATGATCAGAATCCGCCCTTCGACTAATCACTTTCTATTGCCAACTACTTGTTACATTTCTCTTTTTATGTTATCGTTTGCCTTCTTCTTCAGGATGAACGCATATAGGAAAGATCAAGTAACAGCAGTATCATGAGGCTAGAGTTACTGACGATGAGGTTCATTATCATGGCGAGAGCGAAAGAACAGTGAGGTAAAGAAAAAAAGATTGAGATGTCACTACTCCTGTTATAATCATCTGCATATGATTATCAGAAATTCAGTTATGATTCGAATCCGCTCCTTCTGACTCTCTATAGGGTCCATGCGTCTCTCATTCGCCACACAGCATCGGTTTCTCAATATTCGTATATCTATTTCTAATATTTGCTCATACTTTTCTCATTTCTGTGATGCCTCTCTCTTGGCTTCCTCCTCAATCGGTATATTCCATCTCTCTTTCAAATCATTCGCGTCAGTAATGGAGATGAGAATGGATTGGAACATCTCACTGCACTGGGTGGCAAAAGACCATTGGCAATCCCCAATGCCGTTGGGGAGGGCACCAAAACTCATTCCACAGCGATCTGAAGTCGATGAGGTGCCTCTCTTTCTTAAGTTCTTTCTACAGCGTACGATATCAGAGGATGGTGATGAGGAAGAAAAACCAATTATCTCTATTTCAGACCCTCCTATGTAAATACATTTTTGCAAACTTTTCCGGAAAACAAAAATCGAGAAGCTGTTTCTTATGCTATTGTATAGCACTACTACATTTATGTTTCATAAAAAATTATGCGGGTCACAGTATCTATCTGACAGATACACCTCTTATAATTTTACTTCTGTTACGGGTACTTCCAAAACAGTATATCATCCCCCACACAAACATGCTCTAAACATATGAGCGTACCGCACACGTGCTGTCGTTCTGTATTAGCGCGGTGCATTGGACGCCTATATGAGAAAGTATACTTGGGTCCACCATATAGAGAGGAAGCTGAATATATCGCAGACATCTCTATTCGAGGCACGCCACTGAATTAGGCAGCTTGCTTGTGGACATTATCGAAGACACTGCGACTCACGACTTATTTTAGAAAGCAAAGTAAAGATATTTATTGAAATATTTTTGAATTTATGTAATAGTGAGACATAGTTAAGAAGATCAAGGCAACGTCTTCGCGAAGATCTCCCCCTAGTAAAGGAGTAGGAGATGAGAGCCCCGCACGACGGAGAGTGAGAGGGATGAGAGAGAGACGAGAGAGATGAGAGAGAGAGGAGAGAGAGATAGATTAAAGAATTAAGCTTAGACCAGAGTGATAGTGATGAAATGTTAAGCAAGATAGGAGTATAGAAGAGAGTCATATAAGATATAAGAGAGAAAGAGAGGAGAGGAGATGAGAGAGAGAGAGAGACGAAGAGATAGCGAATAAGATCGGTTCTTCATTGTCGAACATCATTTTTGACGTGTCACTGTTGTTTTTTTGTTCTGTTTGCTTGCCAATTAGTTTTTATTCCCTTCCCTCTCTCAACTTTAAACGTACAAAAAAATTCTCTACGATTCTTCTGGGATTAAAATGTATCCAAATTTTAGCAACCATTTATAAATCACTTTAAATTTTCCCACATGCTTGTACCTGTATGGTGCAGGGCTTTACGAGTACGCGACTAGTCCACCCTTGTCATAACACTGTTTCTAGACTAATACTATATTTCTTATTTACATGAACTTACATCTAGATTAGGTTCTTATTTGAATTAAAATCTACTTAGGTAAATAACTTATTGATAGATACCTATCTATACAGAAACATATTCATATACATATATGTGACGCCTCTTGCGCGTAAGTAATCTCAATGGCTTATGTTATCTCCGATGAATTGAGTGGGCAATTATGTACAGAGTTTACACAGTCACAAACATAAAAAATTAAAGAAAAATTGGTTACTACAAATATTAATAAATGTATAATTCTATTTCACAACAGGAATAATTAACAGCATTATGGTGCGTGGAAACTCTAAGATACCATATATAGGAAACGAGATCAGGTGATAGTGGTGGAAGTATACGCTTCCTTACCCAGATCACGTTTGGATATGTGTTTGTTTGATATAATATTAATATTTTTAACTATGAGCAGAGTATTTTACGTTGATAATGATGCAACTGATGATTAGTTTACGCTCAAGTATCGTAAGATATGATTGAGTGATAGTTTTAAAATAAGAATAACAAATTACATAATTTATAATTTTATTTTGAAGGGTGGGACCAAGGAGTTTTGGTAAGGTTTGGAATTGTAGGACACGCTGCATAATTGTATACTTGAGTTTCATTTGATTTGAGGGGTATGATCGGCTATTACGTATAACATTAATTAAAAACTGAAGGCTTATAAATTATTAGTAATTAAATTAATGTTCAATTATTTATTATTTAGAAAAGTAATGAAATTAGGTAAGTAATCATCATCATATCAACGACATATGAGTATATCACCTAGTATCTAAAAGAATTAAGATTAGATGAATTGTATATGTAAATAATATTCATGATCCCTCTTTACTAGATGTAATATTATATTAGCCTAAGTTTAGGTTTATAAACGTAAATGTAACTCCTAAATGCTCAATATTTATGAACAGAAAGTATGAATTACTACTCTTATTTGACTAACTCCTAACTATAAAGAATCTAATTGAGATGATTTAAATTACACTTACTTCATATATAAGTGACTCTATAATTTCAATATATATAATTTACTAATGCTTAACGTTCATATTTATTTATCATAGGTTAATTATATTATTAATTATGGAGTAAACTCTGCGTCAAATTAAGGCTATAAATCCTTTTTACGACGAGCGTAAGTTATTATATCTAAACAGTATACACTAATAATCAGTTTTCAACCTATGTGAGAGATTTACCTAATAATATTATATAACTATTTATTATAATTAATGTTTACTTATTAATTAATTTTTTATAGTGTTCAAAATCTTAATTCATGTGAAATACTCTCAAAGATAATGTGGAGTAACCTGTATTTAATGGTACAAACCTTTAAATTAAAATTTCATAGTTTCAAAGGTATAATTTGTACGAAATATAAGATTCATAGCCAAAAATTTTGCCAAAACATCACTAATGGCTTCTGTAAATCCAACAACTACCTTTTAATATTCATCCTGAAAAGGCTAATATGCAACTGAAGGCAATTTTTAAAAGAGAAAAGCAGTTTTGGTTTTATTTTTTATGTTATAATTTATATTATAAGTGTGCTAATCCGAATATATTTTTCCCCATTTGATTAAGCTGTGTCATTCACAGAAATAAGCATACTAATGTACATATTAAGCTCATCAATATGCAAATATTGACCTAATCAATAACAAAAGAATCTCAAAACAGTTATATCTATTTATTTATAACTTATAAAAGATTTTATGGATGCTTTCAAGCGGACATATGAGGCATATTATTCATTAAATGGTCCTGATAGCTACTCCATAATTTAATGCTAATATCTATAAATTACCTACAATGAATACTATTACCTAGTTAACTATATTCATCTTTGAACATATACTATAATAACATAATATATTAAAAGACAATTAATTATTGTATGTTTTGCAATATTAGTTATTATAATTATATATAATCAATATATAAATACTCATATGAGTGGATATATAGACCATGATTAATACTATATGATTAGTAAAATTTTAATGACAAAAAGCAACAATATATTAATTGTGGTGTAAGTTGTGTGTATTGTTGTGTATGTGAAGTTGTATTTTAGATCATTCTATTTAAATGTAAAGTTTCATACAAGACAAATAGACACAAGCCAGAACGATATCTTAATATAGATGTGTCATATATATTGCGTGGGTCTTTAATCTACACATGTCTATGTTGAGTACCATATAAATAAATAGATTAAATAATATTAATCACCTTTTGAACCCAACAAGAGGCTGAAGAGTTTAAAAAAACCATCGGTGTAGGTAAACGTGCCCAGATTACTAGAAATTTGCTTTATCAGATAAGTATTAAGAAGATCATAAATAGTCATAAATTAAACACATCCAGGCAAAGAAATAGGCAGAAGTAAAGGTGTCATCAGTCAATTCGAATTACCTGGTCCTGATAAGGATTTCGAAACACAAAATCCACTAGGAGCACCGATCAGATTAGTGCATTTTAAAATCCCTAGATATGTACCAAATTTTTTATAATATATTGGTATATTGAGAATGACCTAAAAGTTTTATTAAACATAAAAGATTTTTTATTTAGTAGTTTTAAACCAGCATTGTTCAATCATTGCGGATGACCATTCTCTCCTATGTTCAGGTTCGGCCGGTGTATATAGATAAGCGGAGGTGGGATGTATAGAGCAACATAAACTCACCTGATGAATGAAAAAAAAGAAGAGACACATATAGCTTACATTCTACGAACATTATGGATGTTTGCTTGCAGACACAACAGCATTATAATATCTTTCACACAACAAGACTTCAGAAATACAAACAGTATGAAATAATAGAATAGGGCAAGGAAATAAGTCACTTAAGTTAATCTACAATATTTGCAGGGGACTATTAAGTATTTTCTGTCTGCTTATTATAGCATACTTGATATTCAAATAGAACTGATGCGGTCGCTATAGCAAAGGTCACAGTATTCCTTTTTTCATAACATTTGCGACAATAAGCCGCGTCGTAAAACCACATTTACCTAAACAGTAAAACAAATACCACAAAAGCAACTTAGGTAGACTTAACTAATGCCATTTTTTGATGAAAATTGTTATAAAGTTTTTGTGAAAATGCGGCCATCAATATCTACATACAATAGACTAACAGCACGTGCCCGAATACAAATGAGTCAGTAAAGGTGTCTACCATGATAAGTCAAGCAATCATCCATTTTTGGACGCCCGCATTGCCCAATACGCGACGATAGGCGGGGTCTGACTCAGCTTATACCTTTTTGGGGGTAACAAATGTTCACCATATACAAACGCCCATACATTGAGTAATAAATGTATATACAGTAGAACATTAACGCTCTTAGGCAATATAGCTCATTGCTGGCTTCTCGCTTTCGGGAAGCACAAGTAAATCCAATTCCAAAGACAAGTCTACGAGTATCCGACTACAGCAGTGTTATCATTGCTTATAAAATGTCAATAATATATTAATGCAGACAGATTTTTTTTTAAAGCTCACATTGCTTTAGTGTTTTGTGGCAACTGGAACATCTTATACTTCGGGGGAACTAAACGTTGGACAACACGCGCTCACCCATCCTAATCAAGTTAAATAGAAGTATGGTTAAAATTATGGGACATTATTGTTGGCGTGCAAATGCCCCTGACAAGAAGATCCCTGTGAGCATCCTGGCTTGCCGCCCTAAAAGGGGGCGAAGATTGTAAGTAGGTAGTTAACATGTTCAAAACATGTTCAGAGGCAAAGGCAACGGGCTGTCAACTTAGCTCCAGGAAGGTTGACTCGGAAAGCAGTCCAAATAGAATTATGATTCAGGACCGATATGATGGAGTTCTCTCAAATAGTTTAATGTTTAATAATCGCGATTGCGCTATATTGAATCATATCTAATAATTACTGGAAATTAATCAAAGCACTTAATTAAATGAAGTTGGTGATCTGACGCACGAAAGAAACTTATTTTATGCATCATTAAATATTCGAGAGTGAATCACTATTTGTGGGTCGTTAAAGTATTTCATGGAGGTTAATGTACGTGACCTGTTCTGAATGTTCGGTCTCTTAATTAGCAGGTTGATAGGCAAGTAATCTAATCTCTAGGGGAAAATCAAGTACTTCGACACGTTGAAATAAATAATGATTTGCTGATTGGACAGATAATTATGATGGTGCCGAAGCCTAAAGAAGAGTTTTTATGAATGTATTTTAAGCTGAGGTATGTCCAAATAAAAATATCCGATAGTTTATGTTATATGTCATTTCATTTGCGGTTAACACATGATGGTGAAGTTACATCACATTTAGATACAATTTCTTGTCAATTGTACAGTCGATTACATATATATCGGTTCTATTTTAGACTTGCTATTAGCGGAACGAACTAGCTACATCTTTTCTTTTAGTCAGGATTAAAAATGCTAGAAAGATATTTCTAATTCCGACAGCTCACATATGCATAACGCCACATTTAAAATGTTATAGAAAAAGTGAATTTCTCTATAAACTTAGCATCTTTCGGCAAATAGGGATCGAAAGTACAGTATTTTGTCTCTAATAAAATATACGAATATATTATTAGTTCATATATATATAAAGTTGGGCATTAATTCCTATTTTAGTTTTAGTAATCGTTATGTCCCATAATAATAATAAAAAGCAAGACATCTAACTGTAAAATATGTACTCTTCAAAACAATTTCATATAAAAGCTTCACTTTGAAATTTTTATAGAAAACTGAATGAAACATCGCCCAAATTATTGTTAATTTTTTCTCTTATTAATTATTAATTACTAGTAGTAATTTTTGGATGTCCCCTATACATATTTAACATTATTTTACACTCTACTTCATTCTATGTTAATTACATCTCAGTCCACGTAGACTTACTTAGTGACATCAACTGCCTTTTAATTCATATTGAAAAAATTAATAATGATAAAATGTTTTTTAAAGATTTATCAAAGCCAAATTACTAAAGATATATATATACAGAAAATACAAGGTGCATTTAAATTTTACTCATAAATACATTTTTGGATTCTTGGTAAAATTTTAGAGTTATGAAAGTTAGAACTTTGCTATGAAAATAGCCAATACAATTCATGTGTAGCTACATCATCTGTTTAGTACTAAAAATTGTATTAAGACAGCATTATGTATAATTGTTAATGTTATTATTATTTCCCTTATTTATGAAAATTAAAAATCGCTTACATAATTATATAACACGTATTACTGCAACTCATTAATAATTTAATCGTTAATAATATTTGAAGTGAGAAGACGCACGAAAGAGGAGATGTGGACGAGAGAATAATACATAATATGATTTTGTATTGTTTGATCAATTGGTTCTTATTTCGTTGATAATGTTATTCTCAGTCTTAAAGCAGATAGAGAACTATATTTTGGTATATTTTGACGCATAGTTAGATTGATGTTCGAGTCTGTCATGTATTGTGATCGTGTCAGTTTGCGGTTGTAATCTTTTGTGTTATTATGTTTGCGAGAAGTGTTGAGGGTATGGAGATGATGTGTTGTTCTGGAAATCATCGATGGGTGTATCTAGGACGAGCGGACGGAGTCAGGTCCTTTTGTCCTCCTTAAATTATTTTTTATAATAATTGGGAAGAGACGGATGAGGTTAAACAGAAATATAATTGGTAAAATTTCTAGCCATAAGACCGATTACACACACGAATTTTAAAGGGAGACTCCGGACTACTTGAACTGGAATGTGCATATTTAATATAGTTTAACGGTATGTTTGATGTAGGAGACTAATATGATTGACTAATATTACTTCGTTTTTTTATTTTATTATTTAGAGAACTGCTGTGATAAGAAGCTGCATCAAGACTCTTCCTCAAGTTCTTGTTATTCAATTATGAACCTACTACTAGACGCTCCTGCTAAAGCCTTATTTATTTATTATGATATATATAAGTATATTATATATATATATTATCATATTAATGAAAGGAACAAGGTTGTGATAAAGCATCAAAGTAATGCAATACTGAGATAAATTTTTTAAATATACTTTTTCATATAAAACTTATCCATCATATTTTGTTACGAATCTGTAGTCCCTATAATTATACTTTTCATAGATTTATATTTATATACTATTTATATATTTGATATATTAGGATATATAATAAAATAATGATTTATATAATATATTCTATAATTATTATATATTCATTTCATGTTACAACTCACCGTTATAATTTTTGTCATTATTAAAATATATAGGTTTACTACTATATTTTACATTTGTATTGCATATATAGAGGTTTAGGAACAGATGTTCTTAACCCATTCCCCAGAATTATGATATGAGAGAGAGTTAGAGAGACCAGATCCTCCCAACCCACCATTTAAAAATATAATGTTATTTTATTGTTCTCATATAATCAAGTCATCGTACATTTCGTCCATCGTCATCGTCATTCTGACAAGGTGAAATTTTGACTCTACATCGAGTGCCCTCATGCAAGAGTCCTACGGACAATAAGAGCAAAAATAAGACCTAAATTCGTCCCATATTCAATAATATATATATATATATATATATATATATAATAAGGATATATTTGAAATTACTTGCAACATAAGCATTCATATATAATTATAAATATATTAATATAGCAAAATACATATTATTATATATTTAATTTTATAATAATATAAAAATTAAAATATATAAATAATATTAATATAATATATATATATAGTAAATTTATGGTAGCCATTCTCTAATGAAGAAGCCACAAATCCAATATCTCAAAAAAACTAACAAAGACTGCCACCGGGAAAGGAAGTATAAACATTGGTTCACAATTAGACTATGATTCACATGTGACAAAAAATGTAAAACAAATATATTTTTTGTATATATCATATTATGAAAAATATAAAAATTATAAAATAATATATTTACTGGTTACAACATATATTTTATATATAAAAAAAAAATATAAATAAATAATATAATAGAGTAATTACTAATAATTTACACATAAATGTTAAGAAGTAATAGTTCATAAATATATATTATTAAATTCTAACTAATATATATATATATATATATATATTATATATATATATATCAAAAACTACAATAGTACAGCTAGAAAAGGGAATACATTTTTATGAAATCCCCTGGTACAATTCTTGGACAGGAAATAAAATGTAAAAAAAAAAAAAAAATTATTTGTTTAATAATTATAGTAAATATTTTAGAGAGCCTATTTAAGAGACCTTTTCATTGGTTACATTCGTTAAAATAAATAGACTTTCTATAAATTTGTTTTTTTACTAAAGATACCCCAAGGGTAAACGCATTCGATGGCAGGAGTCGGGAGGTCTCTCGGATTACCGGGAACTTCCCGAGGGTCAGGTCAACCTAATCTGCCACCCTCCGGGGAGGGTCTCCGAACCCTCCGCTTGTATTTGGGTGTCCGGGGGGTTCCTCCGTCACCTTACCCCTTACGGAGGTTAATTGGAAAACTGTTCCCCCTTCAGTCTCCCCGTCGGCTCGAGCCCCTAAATTGTCGTGTTTAATACCTTTCAATGAATATGATATATTAGCCTATAACATACATCTCCAAGAATATGTTCACGTGCAACCTCCAAAAAAATTGCCCACATATTATGATTAAATTTTTTTAGTATGTTTTTTCTATAACAAATCTTTCCTGACCAAACATTTTATAAAAATTTCCATAAAATGTATTGGATTTCGCTGAGTAGCTTTATGTGTAGTTAGATTTCGAGAGATAATGATTTTTTTTTTATTTTAAATATAAATAAAATTATTAAAAATTTGTTCAAATATATTAATTTTCTGTTACTGGTATGTAAATGTTCAAATAAGATTGTATTTTTACTAGCTATTTCAATAAAAAAATATGCTGAGTGACTTATACTTAAAAAAAATTATATACAATATTTGCCCAAAAATAAAATATTACTTAATTTGATTATTGTTATATCAATTACAAATAACTTTCATGTTAATTATTTTAAAATATTATAAAAGTTGCATAAACAAATTTAAATACGTGATAAAAATCCCCAAAGATTATATTTTTTCTTACCATTTGTAAAAAATTCTAGCATGATACATATTGTTGAGTATTATTTTCACCACGTCCTTTCATTTGTTCAAAATAGTTGATGCTTCTATACATCCACGCTAATAGAGCAATATATTTATATTATATCAATATAAAAGCTATGATAATATATTGAATTTATTAATATAAATATATATCTGTAGTATTAAATATATAATTATAATCTATCTTACATTATATTAGATCTTAAGATATAATAGTATAAATATATCTTTAGTATAAAGCGAAGTTGAATCTTAAATATATATAGATAGTATATAATATATTATTAATATATATATGGCCAGCGTTCTGGATTAGCCGTCATAATGTATACTCTAAAACTATTAAAGATGCTTATTAACAATGGTAAAACGGAATACATTGGGCGAATGCTTGTCCTATTTCTGGCCACTATAATAGTAAAATTTAAAAGAAAAAAAATAATAATAAAAAATAAACGAAAGATTTCAACGCATAGTACTAAAATGCTATACAGCGAAAAACAAACAACTATTTGCATAATCTCAGTAAAATTTCACATAGGGAAAATGTAAAAAAAAGATAAAATTTTTTATGTATTTAAGGCTTTATAGCTAGCACACTAGTGGGAGATCGAAGCCGGACGGGGAACATAGGGGGGGATGTTTCATACACGTAAGGGAGGGGGGGAAATAATCCTATCCCGCGTAGTTCCCCGGAAAGGCGAGAGACCCGACTCAGCAATCGGGGAGCGGTTATAAAGATTTATAGTAAGAGATATATAGAGAGAGAAGGAGAAGGAAGAATATAATAAGAGAGAGAGTGAAGTAGAGAGAGAGTGGGAAAGGAGATTCAGATATAAATAATTATTCCGAATTTAGGCTCAAAATAATTATAATATATTTTTTTCGAATATTTTTACTTTTTATATATTTTTGTTTCATTTTTTTTTTTTTTTTTTTTTTTTATTTATATTTTTTTCCCTCGGATAACTTTAGTAAATAAACATCCTTTCTAGCAAGTCTTTCATTTATAAACACAGAGAGATACAATACAGTCTCTAAATAGGATCCATCCTTAAATAACTATTACTTAATATTGGTTAAAAATGTAATCTTTAAATATGTTTATTGTCTCATATTTTTTTTCCATTCTCTGCCGATAATGTTATTAGAAGGATTCCAAAAATGTATTCCTTTATCGCCTGTAGCTATTGTAGTTTTTGAGATATAGATATTTTTTTTTTTTTTTCTTTTTTTTTTTTCATTTTCTGGACAGAGCATTGGAACTGCAATTCTCAACAATGTATCCGTTTACTGTAAGCATTAAGTTTTAAGCCCTATAGTATGACCAGGCTAAACCAGCGTTGACCTATATAATATGTAAATATATTATATATATCTATGATTAAATATATAGTTACAACTATGATTGCCATTACATATACAAGTAGCAAAAATTTGATTCAACTTCTATTATATATAATCCTTGCTATTATATATATATATATAATATTATATTTTTATAATTACTATTTTTATAATGTCTACCTTAGATTCATATTATTATAATCGGCTCATATTTACAATATGGGCTGGACGGTCTAATATAGGCTAATAATTGTTGGCATAAAGTTGAATTTAAAATTAAAGAACTCTTTCTTGTATAGCTTTCATTTTAATAATCCTTGACTTTTAATATGTTAAAATAATGATTCATGGAGTAAAGTTGGTGGATTTGAATAGATGGGTCAACTGATACCAGATAATTGTGTTGTAAAAGATATAGAGAAACCTATTCTCCACTCGTATCACAGTTAATTGCACAGACTAAAAAGAATGGGTTTTTGGAATGGAAACACCTTGTTCTCTTATTTCCTCTGGCAGTCTTCATTCAGCTATTTATAGTTTCAGCTCGGAAGGTCAAGAGCTTTCATTAAATACATTCTCTCTCTCTCTCTGAATTATATATTGAATTATATATATATATAATATATTATAATATACTATATATTATATAATATATATATATATATATAATATATATTATATATATATTTATATTATATATATATATATATATATATATATATATGCTATAAAATTAATATATATAATAATATATATATAATAATATTATAGTTAATATTATTATCTAAATATATCTACTATACATATATGCTATATATATATATATAATTATATATATTATATATATATATATATATAATATATATATATTATATATATAGTATATATAATTATATTTTTATAAACGCATATAATTGAAAGTCATCCACATTGCAGGATAAGGAAGTGAAGTTACACATTACTGAGCCATGAATTTTTTTATTCATAATACAAATATTGCACCTGCTCAAAAACAAAGTATATATAATACATATTATTAATAATTACAAATCACTCAGTAAGACATTTTGAGGAAACTAATTTGGTTTCGTCATAATTATTATCATATTAAATTCGATAATACGTTTGTTCCTGGTTACCATTTGATACATTATTATTATTATTATATTATTTTATATCTTATTATTATTTATTTTATTATAATTATTTATTATTATTATTATTATTATATTATATTTTCATTATTATTATTATTATATTTTATTAATCCCAAAATATACTGGTATTTGCTTTGTTATATATATGAATGAATTCAACTTCAAAATCTTTATTCATATATACAGTGATAAGTTACCGATTTTAGCATGGTTATTTCAAGATAGTCTCAGTCAGTGGAACATACAGCATCGGAATAGGGCGCTGAAATATGTGATCACTTTGTTTAAATTTATAGTAATGTTGATATTGTTAATTGCGCAATTCATAGTGCTTGAAAAAGTCTATGGTTCTAAGATAAAATTATTTCTTTTATAATTATTTTAGATCATATTTTATTTTCGCTTATAGCCAAAAGTTATGATAAATTGATCGAAGCTAATACTACTGTAATGAAATCTCGGATATTGATAGTATTTCACATTTTGAATACTAGTAATAGGAAAGAAGGAAACACAAGAAAACGTCGACATGTTTCCACCTCTGACGAAGACAGTATGCCTAGTCCCATCAAAAGACTTCCCGCCATTTCCAAAACCTCCCGTTGGTAGTTCCTCATTTGGAAAAATTTCCTGCACTCGATCTCGTTAGTGCTATCCCAGAACATTTCGGAATTCAATGCATTAATTACCTATATTATTACCTACTTATTATAATCATAAGTGGCCTTTTTTTTAGTAACAATTATTAACATTCTTAAAAATTCCGAATGTTTTGATGCTGTTCGTTTTTTTTTCTTATTTGTTGTTATTTTTATATTTCAAGCAGTTTATTTTTCAATTCTGTAAGGATTCTAGGATTATTTTTACTTTCAATATAAGAGCTGGATCAGTTTCGGAGAGGCTTGATCTTTCTTCCAACATAACAATAGAAAGCCCTTAGCATTTCAGTAACATTGCCAATACTGGAAGATATTATGTTTACATTTTTTAAATTCATCATTAGAGTAATAAGGGTTAAAAAAATATTTTGTTTGTCTGGTGTTATAAGCATTATCATCAAAAAATAAAAAACTCTAGACTTTTTATTGAGACGAGCCTCATTCTAATCTTACTACTTTTGCACCTTATATAATAACTATGAGTATTAATAATATACTGGTATTAATATATATATATATTATTATAATTTAATATAATACTATATATATATATATATATTCTGATATATATTTATATATTTCATATATTTATATACTATAAATTTTTATTAATAATATATAGAATATATTAGAATCTTATATATCATATATATATATAATTATTTATAATATTAAATATATATTATATAATTATATATATATTATATAAATATTATATAATATAATAAAATATTAATATATAATGATAGAATATCGATGCTGTATTCTTCTCCTATTATTCTATCCTCCTATTCTTACGCTCCCAAGGACTGGGCGTAAAGTGCTGTGCCATTGCAATGGCAAAGAAAAGCAGTAGTAAGATATGAACAAAAGATCAGAAAGCGGAAAAGTCCTCTAACCTATATTTGTCTACCTGCCTCTTACCATTACTCTAGATGAGCAACCCGTCATCAGACAGAAAATCCACCCTAAGGCTTGACCCATGGGGACCGCAGATCAGGAACCTTCACATAATGTATGTGGGAAAAGATCGTCAAGTGTGAGGGTTTCATATAAATTTCGCCAAAACTTGGCCCAGTTGCGGGACCAACATACCTCCCATTAAATCAATAACTTATGAATTGTCGTGACTTTTTACTCTCGCTATCATTAGCTACACGTTTTATTCGCTTGCCTCTGCCCAGAATATCGTACAACTCATTCTCTTTCTTCTATCAGACTTTACTCGTTCACTTCGTGACATCCAATCATATCATCTTCAGGTCTCACGTTTCCTGCCTCTCGGTTCCTGTTTCCTCTTAAATCCTACACACCTCTCTCTCATACATTCCATTCATTCCGCTTAAACAACCGACTATTCATTACTCAAAATTTTTTCACATGCATCAAACCATACTTAATTTTCATCCATATACTTCTTTCTCACAATTTTAATTCTCACCGTCAATCTACTAACATTACTTTTTCTTAGCACATTATCATGCAAATAAAAAAAATATTGGGATCCAAATACCACAAATTATCCTTCTTGCTCATCTAAAGATGCCTGAAGCAGTAGTGCAAAATTTAAGCTTAATTTCTTATCTCCCACTCACTGTAGTTCCGATTGCACCACCACCTAATACGAGCGTCCAAGCCTAGATATATATATATATATATATATATATACTGAACCTCTATCCTACCGCAGGAGGTTCTTGGTCAGGGGATACTAAATTAATTAAGAAAAGCAGGTCCTCACTAATAATAAACCTAATTATTACAATTATATAACATCAGGGTTAAATAGCATACTAATGATATTACCCTCATATTGTAAATGACAACTCTAGCGCCTCTCAATCAGACTGTATAGTCTCACCTTTATACATTCACTATATACTCAACATATGTATATTTATTAATAAATTGCTAAACCAGAGATCATAACTACTTCTACTACCTGGAGCTACTAATTCTCACTACTACTATATCTACTACTATATATTATTTATATAAACTCTATTTAATAATATAACCTTCAAAAATTTTAATAAGATATACACATATAACTATGAATTAAGTTATAGACACATTATAATATATATATAATTACCGTAAGAAGTATCTAGTGATGCTCTGAGGAAGCTAAACAGTTTGAACTAGTAGGTTATATTATTATCTCATATCAATTATGTATATACATCAAATACACAATACCTCACTAATATTTCCCTAAACTCTCTATATATAGTCTTAAATAATTGTATATATATATATTATATATATATATTAATTATAACATTTAGTATTATTATATTATTAATTAATATAATATATTTCTTTAACATCATATAATTATATATATATATATATATATCTACTTATATATATATTATTATATATATACTAATATAATATTGACATATATATATAATATATATACAGATATTATAATATATATTAATAAATATATATATACTATATAATTATACTTTACAGACCGCTATAGTTTGCTATTCTATCCATGACTTATCATCTATTCCCGTTACAGTCTCTTGCTTGATATCTTACCTTACGATTTTCAGTTATCATTACTACACTTTAGTACTGCTCCTGCTACTCACTACTACTAGTTTACCAGATTTGATGCACGGACGGTCGTATTTAACTGTTAGTTATACGTATTATATTACTTATATAGTTTGTCTTATTGCCTTTTATGATCAATCAAACTTATTTACCACTTTGGTTCTCTCCCTTACTCTTCTATTCTTTATTTTCTCATGTTCCTCCTACTACAATTTACTTTATATTATAATTCAGTCACTATTATATCCTAAATACCCGTATACCCTCATAACACTTCCTCACTAGTTCATTATAATTTATATTGAGCTCGTTTTTCTATTCCTTCATTTTCTTATTTATATATATATATAACAGGGTATATAACTATTATAATATATTTATATCTAGGAGAGTATATCTGAGTAATAATAAATAAATGGCAATACTAGAAAAATAGTAAGTATATTTTAATGAATAATATATATAATATATAATTATATACATAGTAATATATACTAATATAATATATAGTAAATATATTAAATATATATATAAAATATTATACAAGGTATAAATATACTAGGATAACTATGTAATATTTACATATATATATATTATCTTATATATTTATATAGTATTGATATATATATTAATATTATAATATATATATATTACTATATATATATAATTGTAAAGGTTTACTTTCTTACTCTGGAGTTTTCGACATATATTATATCATAGTATTAGTACTTATATATATATTATATTATATATACTTACATATATTATATATATATATGAATCTTATCTATATGGTGAGCGTTTTATCATTAGGATCAAGAAGCCCATATGATAAAATAAATACTATATTATTTAATTTAACCAAACTATATATATATATATATATATATAATATGATTAAATAAATATATCTACTATGTATATATATATATATATATGATATATATATATATATATAGTAATATATATATATAAATATTATTTAACATTACATCTACGTTACACAAAAACTTATCATAACCTCGACTAAAAGACCGTGTTAGATTGACTTGCACGGCTTTTGTTTAGGTGTAAATGAATGGTTAGGAAATTGTGTATTTCTGAAAATATTGCAGATATTTTTTTTTTAAAGCATGACTAGAAATTTTATACCTGAGAAGGCTAATAGAGTGTGTAATTTTTTTTTTTTTGCATTAGGGGCATTCCAAGACAGATCGAACAGAACAAAACAT
>JABUQX010015690.1:0-35000 GCA_015478945.1 Trachelipus rathkii | reverse complement strand
AACTTATGTTTTTGATATTTTTCAAAACTCGTCCTGCAATTTTTTTTTCGAAATGACTTAAAACTTGAACTATTATACATAGATGGGTCCATTACCCACAAAATGTATGGATTAGAACTTTGCTATTTGACCCCAGATGTCATCAATGGTCCAATTTCAAACCCTACATACTTTTTTTGGTTTTGAAAATGAAAAATTGCAATAATGTTTTTTCTGGTAATGCCATCAGGATAAACTTTTCAGGGATTATGTAGTCGGGGGAGATGCACATTTTTATTTAGATAATTTTTTTGTATATGTAGTAGTTTTGGATTTGTCCTTGGAAAAAATTTTCGAAAATTTTTTTGGGGCGAAATTTAAAAAAATATTTTTCAGTATAAAAAAAAATTATCTAAGTAAAATATATGTATCTCGCCCGACTATATAAGCCCACAAAATTTGATGTTGATCGGATGAGTAGAAAAACTTATATATTAATATTTCACTTTTTCAAATTTTTTTTTCTGGAAAAAGTGAAATATTGATACATATATTTTTCCTACTTATCCGATCAACAACAAATTTTCAGGGCGTATATAGTTGGGCGAGATACACCTTTTTTACTTACATAATTTTTTTTTTGTATACTCAAAAAAAAAATGTTTTTAAAATTTCCAATTTTTTTTGTATACTCAAAAAAAATGTTTTAAAATTTCCAATTTTTTTTTTGTTGAAACATTTGTTCCAAGGACAAACCCAAAACTACTACATATACAAAAATGATCTAAATGAATAATGTTTGTCTCCCTCGACTACATAAGCCTTGAAAATTTTATCCAGATCGTATTACCAGAATAAAAAAATTATGGCAATTTTTCATTTTCAAAACCAAGGAAAGTATGGTTTGAAATTGGACCATTGATGGGATTTGGGGTCAAATAGCAAAGTTCTAATCTAAACATTTTGTGGGTTATGGACCCACCTTTTTGCATAGTTCAAGTTTGAAGTTATTTCGAAAAAAAATTGTAGGACGAGTTTTGAAAAATATCGAAAACATATTTTTTCAAAAAATGCAAAAAAAATAAAATAAAAAAAAATCACAACACAGACACAGGAAACGCTTGAAAAAGACGTTTTAGAGGTCAGAAAAAGCTGCGGTTTGCGTTTTTTTTTTTTATCAAAATTGGCTGAAAATTAAGAATTTTATGTCCATTTTAATGTAAGGACTAAATGGGGCTCAGCCCGGAGCTTAAATTGGATCCGGCCCTTAGAAAATATATAAATTAGAATATTACAACGAATCTTTCCATTACATCGAAATATTAGAGTTGGCGAAACCTAAGATGGCGAAATATTAGACTTGGCGAAATATTAAGAGTTGACGAAACTTTTGTGAAAGCTATTGAATAGCTGATGCGAAGCTTGGTGGAAAAAAGGATTTGGGTCACTTTGTTCTGAATGAAATAGGAAATTAGTTAATTTTAAAGTTAAAGGAATAAATTTAATTTTAAGATTATTAATACAGTATGCAATATTTCTGAAAAGGAAAAATTCCTCAATAATTAATAATAATAAGAACAAGAATTCATAATAAGAATAAAATAATAATCAAATAAGAATAATAATAATAATAATAATAATAATAATAATAATAATAATAATAATAATAATAATAATAAATTTTAAAGTTAAAGGAATAAATTGTTTTAAGATTATTAATACAGTATGCAATATTTCTTTGAAAAAGAGTTTCTCCTCAATAATAATAATAATAATAATAATAATAATAATATAATAATAATAATAATAATAATAATAATAATAATAATAATAATAATAATAATAATTAATAATAATAATAATAATAATAAATTATAACGGGGTAGGCAATTAATTTTAGTTTAAAACAACTATCATAAATTGTTTGGTTTTTAATAAATATGGAGAAAATATTTTTCTTTTAAACGTTTTTCTATAACAATTATTATAAGTTCTTAAGATTATAATATATATATATATATATATATATAATATATATATATATTATATATATAATATATATATATATATATATTTAGATATCATAAGAGATTGATAAAGGTTGAACATTTAAAAAGAGATGTATGTTCGATATTATTAATCTCTTTATCTACATTATTTAAATACAATCAATGGAAGAGCATAATATTTGTTATTAAAACGATAAACTGCTTATGGATTTTGGCAAACTTCAAACTAATATTATTCAAATGGTTGACTAATCTCAAAATCTTCAAGGCCAACTATTCATTCTTTTGATTATCAACATCATCAAACCTTCACTGTTCGAAACGTTTGACTATGTCATTTTCAAACCAACACACATCTTTCAAACTAACCATTTTTCAACCTTTGGCTTTATTCATATCTGCAAACTACAGTTCAAACGTTGCTATCGCACGTTTCAAAACCGGCACTATTCAAATTGTTTATTCAACTCTCAATCCACATTGGTCCAATCTTGTCGCAGTTCCATATCTTACTTACCAATATAATTCAGCCATTTGGCTATTCTAGTATCTTCAAACCAATACCATTGAACCATTTCTTCCAACCAACATCAACCCTTTTGTATCCTAATATAATTCATCAGTTTGACAATTTTCAGATCTTCAAATCATCATTCAACCATTTTGTATCCTATCTTCAAACCAACTTAATTCAACTATTAGTTATCCTCATTTATTGCAGAGAAAAATCAATTCAAACAAAAAATCAGTCGCAGGAAAAGTCAACTGAGATGAAAGGATTAATGGTAGAATCAAAGGAAGAGTCAACTCAAACAGAAACAAAGAATGACACAAAAGCTTTAAAAATAGAAGTATCATAATATCCTCAAATCAACACAATTCAACTATTTGACTGCCTTCATATCTTTAAACCAACACAACTCAACCATTTGTCTATCCTAATATCTTCCAACCAACACCCACACAATTCAATGACTCCTTTTTAAAATTTAAAGACGGAACGGTGCATTTTTAATTGAATTATAATTGTTTTTAGTGTGTTTTTTTCAAATGTGATTAAAACTGTATTTGTATGGTGGAATTTTAGAGGAAATATTATTAGTTTGAGAATTAATCAAGATGAAAAAGTGACTTGCGAAAAAGGCAAAAACTTCTCTATATTAAAACTGTCTCTTGGAACTGAACATCTTATATAAGATCAAAATTACTGAATAAGAAAAATAATTTAATATATTATTAATTATTTATTATAATTAATCAGTCACCAGCCCCAGGCATCCTTTCTCCCTCACGCAGGTTTGTAATTGCATCGCGACTCGGCGAGGAATGAGCCATCAACGCCTCTACAGGGAACGCCCTCCATTAATTTAATATCATTATAGATATTATTTATATTCATTATATATTATTATTATTATTTATTATTATATATATATTATTATTATTATTATTATCATATATTTCCTTCCACCCCAATCAATTCTTATGTATGTACCGCAAGTACAGATTTTGTTGGTTTTCTCATTTATACACTATACAATTAAATACGTATAATAGTATATATATAAATATAATATATATATATATATATAATTATATAATATATTATATCATATAATATATATTATTGATACAAATATAATAATATCATATTAGTCTTTAAAAACCTATTAGATAGATACGTCTCACTCTTAGATAGATCATCTTTATAGACTATATTAAGATAATACGGAGACAGTACTCCAGATAGTAAGCCCTCAATAGCGCATCGTGTAGCATAATCTAGATAAGCTAATAGATAATAGATTAGCATAGATAGATAAGTAGGATAGACTAGATAAGATAGATAGATAGATAGATTTACTGTTGTACACGGTAAGATAGGTTTAAGAAATTTTTCTTAACTGCATATTACAATCAAATAGACTAAGTAACAATGCAAAATATAAATTTTATGTAGAATTTTGTAGTAAGCTGAATACCTTTTAGACAGGTATCCGCCGGCTATAAAAGCAATTATGAGTGGAGGCAAAGAGTTCCTTTACGTCTTACTACATAACTTAAAACATGTGCTTATGTCATTATTTTTACATATGCTCAATGGTTCTGAGACTGTGACATGATTTCTGACGGGAAAATGTTTAGTAATATGTTACTTGTATTTGAACAATTGGTTTAACAGCTGTTGTTATTGAAGGTAATGACACCTAAAACTCGCATGATTTAATAATATGGCAAATTAGAATAGAGAATGCGTAGGATTGCAATATAGGATTTGCAAATCTGATAGAGGCAAGCCGTAGATTTTGGTGGAAGTTAAAGACCAATTTTTTTTATTTTTGTGGATAGCGGATACCCTGCAAGTTATGTTTTGTAGTGGCTGCTGAGCCAAAAAAAAAAAATTTGAATATATTACTTTCAAAAAACTTGTTCGAGCCGGATCTCATTATCGTAATTAAATGATGGAAACGGAGCCGATATACTTTAAAGTTGTGGAGCCGAAGTCTGAGGCAGCAAAAAAGTTTGACTGCTCCTCAGCCCTGATTGCAATTCTAGAATTCAATTATAATGCCATGACTAAAATACACTTTTTGTCAATTTTAATTTGTTTGTATCTCCTATTCAGAATTTTTTTGGGGGGTTTATAGATTCAAATTTTAACTGTTGTATTTAATTATTACATAAATAGTTTTTAGCAAATTTTTGTTTTTGTTTTGCATCGTTTGTAGTCTATCACTCCTCATGGCATGGAAGACATTTAAAATTCCAGCTGCCATCCCTAGCCAGTTGTACAATAACATACTCCTGTAAACCTATGGGAAGTTGGAGATATTTGGATATGCAATGTTAAGATAACTTCCAGAACTCTTAGATTAAGCTAATCCAACAATCTCAACTCTTAGATTAGGCTAATCCAACAATCTTAGCTCTTCGATTAGGCTGATCCAACAATCTCAACTCTTAGATTAGGCTGATCCAACAATCTCAACTCTTAGATTAGACTAATCCAACAATCTCAACTCTTAGATTAGGCTGATCCAACCATCTCAACTCTTAGATTAGGCTAATCCAACAATCATAGCTCTTCGATTAGGCTATCCAACAATCCCCAACTCTTAGATTAGGCCAATCGAGCAAACTCAACTCTTAGATTAGGCTAATCCCAAAAGCCTCGAAAGTCTTCACCAGCACATTGTTAATAAGATTATATCTTAATTTGTCATCAATATTTACATCAATCTACTTGTAGTATTTGATTAATTCTAACATTGCGTCTACAGCATAATGTTCATAATACAATGTAAATCGAGGAATATATCAGCAATTTTTATTTTATGTATATTAAATTGAGCCTATTTAAGTTATGTACCAATCTTGTTGTACCGGCTGTACATTTGTTTAACATTAAGTAATTTACAATAGAAGAAACGCTATTACCACTATTATGCAATGTATAATTATTAATGTGTATAAAATATGTGTACCATAATATTACACATAAAATAATTACATAATTGAATCAAATAACTTTAATTAAAAATGCGAGGACTCTATCCCCTACCCAATGACGCCTTCAGATAAATTTTTTAATTCTATTTTATTATTAATTGTAACATTATGTTTTCGTATTTAAAGTAACTAGAAATATAGAGTAACTAGCAAATAATTATTCAACCTTTTGAGTAGTTTACTAGTAAGTTCGGAAAATGGTTGGTGGTTTATTTGTCAAAGCCCTTTAAAATAGTCTAAAAATACACCAAATGACTTTCTACTGATGTGTTACCTCGAAGGGATTATTATTATATTATTTATTATTATATTATTATTATTATTATTATTATATTTATACTCTTATTATTATTTATTATTATTATTATTTATTATTATAATTATATTAAGCTCATTTTTAACAAAGCTATTCCATATTAATCACTATTTTATACTATATATATATTAATATTATATATATATATATATATATAATATATATTATATATATATATATATATATAATATATTATATAATATATATATATATATTATACTATATATAATATATATAAGATATATATTATATATATATATATATATTAAATTGTTAGTCTATCTAAAATATTATATTTTAAATAAATATATATGGTTAAATGTCTAATTTATACTTCAATAATATAGTTATTTTACTATAATATTACCTATTTCGTTATACATATGAGTATTCTTATCTGTATTTTGATATTTATATAATTTATTTTTTTTATTTTTGTTATTTAGTATTTTGGTAGTATTATTTTTATTATTATGATATATTTATATTTTATTGTTATATTATATAGTATGTATGTATTTATGTATGAATAATTATTTATTATTATTATTTATATTAAATTAAATACTTCAATTATTTTATTTATTTTTTATGTCATTTATTATTATATTTATTATATTGTAGAATTATTTATATTATGTTTATTAGTTTATATATTATTATATTTTATACATTATATACACATTTTTGTAATTTATTATATTGGTTTTATTTTATATTTCTTTTCTTTTTTATATATATATTTATATTGTTTTTTTTTTTTTTTATTAACTCTATATATAATTATTTTTTTATTATTAGTGTTTTTATAATCTTTTTTAGTTGTATTTTTGTGTATATAGTTAATGGAGAGTATTGGTGTTAAGAAGTTAGTTTTTATAGGTGGTTTTTTTAAGTTAGTTGTTTTTATGTGTGTTTGTAATTATTTTATTAATTTTATTGTATATAATTATAGTAATATATTATATATATATATTTATATTATATTATTGTATATAATATTATATATATATATATGTATTTTTACATAGATTATTTATTTTATTATTTTATAATATTATTATATTATATATTATTATTATATATGTTGGTTAGGGTTATATATAGTAAGTGTAATATATATATTATTAAGTTTGATATTTTTTAGAGAGTTTTTATATATTTATATCATCTCTTTTTATTTAAGTTAGATGATATGTATAGTATTTCTGTTAATATATATTATTATATATATTTGTTGTAGTTCTTGTTTATATTTAATTCATAATATGTTAACCTTGGTTTATGTTTATTTGATATATTATATTGGCTTGACTTATATATTATATTGGTATTGTCTTAATACATATATAGTATAGTCATATTATATTACCGTATATTATTTAATATATAAATATATTATTTATATATAATATTATATTGTATTATTTTATATATATAAATTATATATATATAAATATATTTTATATATTATATATATTTTATGTATATATTATATATATTATATATATTTATTTATATATATATATATTATAGTATTAGTTGTTCATATATATCGAGAAAAATGACCATCTTGTCAAAGGACATTGTATCTTTGTACACAATTTCTAATGCTTTTTTAAACTCCCTATTAATATTATTAATTTTACGTATTAAAGTATATGATATATATTATTATATAGTATATATTTATAGTGATATATATATTTATAATATTATATGTATATATTATTAATAGTATATATTATATAATATATATATATATATATTTATATCTGTGTGGTATATATAAATTTTACTTTCCATTTCTTTTAATGTTTTTATTTCTAATTATTATTGCTTCAAAGTTCCAAATAATAGTACTAAAAATATTTGTTATATCTTAAATCACCATTTTGTTACCAAATATTTTTATCTCCATACGGGATTAGTAGGTTTTTTTTTACTGCTTTAGTTTTTATGTATATACTTTTAAATTTGAGAGCGAGGAGGCTAAAGATTTTGATTTGTGGACCGAATCGGGTTAGTATGTTAAAAGATAGAGCTGGAAGTGGAGATTGGTGCGGCACCGCAGAGAGATTTACGATGATCGGCAGTTCCTATTTTAAATTAAAATTTTTCTTTTTATAAATTGAAATCTTGGAAACTGTTCGCAATATAGGTTTGAGTCAACGCTCCGGGATAGAGGTTGCTGGATGTCGTGCGGTAGTCTGGTGCTCTCATTTTGGTTAGACGGTTGCATACACACAGTGCGAAATATAGTGTGCAAAAAAAATGTACGAAGTGTGATTGGCGTGGCGTTTTCGGGCCCGGAGGATTTTGGTTACGACGGGGTGCGAAACCACGGTGGCTCGGTGGGCAGGGTTGAAATAAAGACGGTGCGTTGATGCGCGTTATTCTGGTGGGCGGAGTGCGGTGCGGGATGGGGTGGGTGCGAAAAGATTCGGTGCTCAGCCCAAGATTGCCAACATTTTTAAACGTAGCATTCTTGGAGAAAAATTTGTGTCGCTTTTCAGGCGGATCTTTAGTTGAAATGTACACGTGCTTACCATACGGCCGCTGGATAATGGATAGTTAAAATAGGGTATAGGAGGTATAGGTAAGTATATATATAAAGAATAAATTGGTATGTGATTTAATATTTGTTTGAAGGGTATTATAAATAGCTGTTCTACTTTAGAACACTTTACTCTATAGTATATTATACTATAGATATTATCATAGATGGGAAGGATATAATGAGTGTAGGTTCAATAGTTTGTGAGTATATAGGGGTATTTTACAATATCTGCTGAATGTATTAATTATACGTTACTCAATGTGTATGTTGATATGATATGATAAGAAAATAGATATAATAAATGGACAGATATATAGTTCTACACGATTCCTGAGTTTAAGAATTCTCTATAATCTATGGAGATGCTCTCGGACAACAAAAAGTCCTATATTTATTCGGGCTACAGTATTCATATAATACATTCTCACTTATAATTTAAAATAAACGCTTTATTATTATTTAATATGAATACTAAATCTATATCATTGATAAATATATAATGATTATACTATTACAATCAATGTCTTAATGGGAGGGAAGATAGGAGAGTGTATAAGAATAGTAATAATTAAATACTAAAATGTGGAAGTGATCGCTATTCTTTCAATTTATTTTGAAGAAAGAATCAATATAGTATATATAGAATTAAGAATTGTTCTAGTCATTTATTTTATTTTTAATTTAAACCAACCAACAGAAAATTATATCTGTTGGGCCCTATTAAGAGGGTAAATAGGTGTAGCTCTCTACATGACCCTACCCTACAGTAGTATGACATTATATGCTGTGAAAAGCAAAAACACACATCATGTTTACATTCAATTTCTGAATTTCAGATTGTCGGCTTATCGTAAATCGTTCCAACAATCTTTCCAAACTTGCAGAGTTTTAAATAGAGGTGTTGAAACTCCACCATTTATTGCTCCTTTTATTTTGAAAGGCTACCTTTCAACCGCTATTTCCTCCTAATGCTTTTAGGGGAACCTTGAATCAATTAACTTTGTATATCTAATTTTAAAAATTTCCAATTAGTAATGATCAAAGCATCAAAAACACAGTTTCTTCGTATATCTGCTAGCAATAATTTTCCCCAACAACAACGACGTTTTCTTTGAAGACAGAACTTTCCATTTCCTTTCTTCTTTCTTGGGAGAAACATGTTCTTTCTCTCACCTAAGAGTCACGCTTTTAAGAGGTTGGGTGTTCTAAGCTAGTCTGTGGAGCCAAAGCAGTAGACGTGGGCCACAAAGTGTTTGGCAGAGCTGAAGCCGGAGATGAAAAAAATTTTTTTTTTTTTGGGTAACATCGACCCGAAGCAAGACATTTTTTCGTTTGGAATTGAAACCTGAGCAGCATGATTTTATAATGATGGGGCCTGAGCTGGAGTAGGAGATGGAGCCAGCTATTTTTAAATGATGGAGCCTGAATTGGAGCCGGAAAAAAGAATTCAAGGCTTCTCAGACCTGGTTCTGAGGCACCTCCAGAAATTTCGGATCATCAACTCTCTTGCTTTCACAGAGAGAGAGAGAGAGAGAGAGAGAGAGAGAGAAGTCGAAAAAGATGAGAAGAGAGAGAGAGAGAGAAAGAGGGGAGAAGAAGAGTAGTAGAGAGAGAGAGAGAAGCCAGAGAAGATGGAGATGAGAGGCGAAAGCAGATCAACATTAACTCGACTCTCCAATTCCTCTTTCTGCCAGGTGAAGTGAACTGTTGCTTCATTCTCTCTATACTATCTCTTTTTACAACAGAAAGCTTCACTTCTGAACTCTTTAGCAGCATACCTCCTTCTTTCGAGAGGAGCTCTGCGTGAACTCGTATCTTTCATCATATCCTCAACCCTCTTCTTGTCCATCTCTTTTACTAAACACTTCTCATCTATGCTCTTCATTACATCGTTTTTTACCAAACTCCTTTATTGACACCTTCAAAGTGTTTTGGTTTTCGATCTTTAAAGCAATTGGATTTTTTTGCTCATACTCCAGTGGATTGTATATAGGCCTCGGGTATTTTCCCACATTGTAAATAGAAAAATAAATAAAAAATTTCACTACCGAATGATTAATGAAGGTCACAAAAACAATTATAAGCTTTCAATTATTTGTCTTAAATAATTAATTTAATTAACCTGTTATTTAAATTTTGTGAATGATGAATTATAGTAGGAAAAAAAAGCATTGCCATCTCTATTCTTGGATGCTTTCATTTCAACGTGCTTAATAACAATTCAAAATTGAGTGAGAGACTTCACCTGTTCATTTCATTTTGCCTATACCATCAAATCTTTAGTTTTCTTAACCAGTCGAAAACAGAACTTTTTACTTATCCAAGATTTAAATTACTTTTTGAATTAGAAAGAAAAATACCTGTGGAATAATCTTTCATTTCTGTGTTTCCACCAATGGCTATTGGTTATGAAATCTTTTTACAGTACATCTTCATAAACAACTTCACTTCTTTCTCATACTGCTTCTAACAGAATAGTGAAGATGATAGGATTGTTATAGTTTTACCTTTGATGCCTACTTCTCTGTTTTAAAACATTACTATTATATTGTATGCTTAGTAGATAACGTGATGATGAATAGCTTGTAATTAGGCGTACACAATGAAAAAGAAAAATATTATACATTTGCGTGAAAAAAAACCTTATCAAAACTTCTATCACGGTATATTTCAGCTTTTTTTCAGTGATGTAGGTGTATTTGCTAAATGAACACACCCTTATCTAATAAAAATTCAATGTACAATCAATATTTAGTAACAACATGCATATTTGCTTGGAGTGATTACCTCTCAAAATAATAAAAGGTATAAGGTTTAACGCACAATAACAAAATATCATCAATCTGATTTAAAAAAACGCTTATCAATAAATATGGTAGATACACAAAATTTTTTTGGATCATCGTATTAAATTACTAAATAAACTATAAGAAAACATGGGCTTCAATAATACTGTTTTGTAAACTGAATAGTACCTCCGAGCATAGCTGAGGCCCTGAGATCACTCTTCTACAGACCGGCAATTATATTCTACTAATTCATCTACCCTAACCACCACCATTTCAAAGTATTCACGTGTTCTATATTCGGGTCAAACATCACTCTTCATATCTTTTTCAACCATTTGTTAACCTCTTCCTTTGCTAATTTTTAATCCTGTTTATAGGCAATATATAATCACCAACTCGCACTGGTTACTGAAATGCCTGAGAACTAAATATACACCAAATGCCTTTTTTAACGAACAATATGACACAAACAAGATTCTTTAATCTTTGCAGAATTTGTGGTAAGAGGACTTTCTTTATGGCTTTACATTCAGCATACCATTCACAATATTAAACTATCACAAAATCAACTTCTTTCTTAAATTGATCGTAGTAAAGGTTCATAATACAGAGCAGATAATGTCCTTAATCAAACCTTTCTTCTGTAATGTTTAGAAACACTAGTGGTAATTATTTTTTTACACACTCCATTATTCAGAAATAAGTGTAATAAGATTTCCTTGTTTTTCGTTGCACCAACAAATAGAAACACATCCATCGGATCAGCTTAAATTGTAAACTTTATTTTCTCAGAAACAGAGTATTAAGCCTGTTAGAAAGTATATTCTTTTTTTAATATTGCTTACCTAATTTTGCAGGCCAAGGTCACTTGAGTAAATACAAAACTCTTTGCAATCTCAATGATAAAAAACAAAGCTTAATTCATCCCCTTATTTCAAATCTTAAGATACAACTACATTCCTCTTGATATACCTTTTGCTTGGCCTATTATAAATTATTCACATGATAGCACAAGTTCATGCAAACAATCTAGCATTTTAAAGATAAAGCTACTTGAAAGATGATTTCACCATAACAGACAACGTTATAGTATATACATCTCAGCTCTTTGCAATCATTCTAACCGTAGTATTCACGGCATACTTTATTTATCTTTGCTACAGGTAATACAAACTACCTCTTTCATTATACGAGCCCAATATGACTTGGCACCATTCTGCACCAAATTATTGGACCAGGAATCATCCAAATAACCAAACATTTTATAGATTATGGGTATAATAATATTACTATATATATAGATATATACGTAAATAAATAATATATATTATATATATATATATATACTAAATTATATATATACATACTATATTTTATGTTTTTATATGTATTAATATTAGTACATAGAAATATAATTATATACATATAATATATTATATGATATATATATCATTATATATATATATAATATTATTATAATTATAATATATATATACATATAACGTATATATATTATAATAATATATTATATATATATATAATATATAGATATATATCATCTATATAAGATGTATAACATCCGCATCTCGCACAGTATTTAAAACTCCGTCATCGCATCGCGTCACATTTATATTATAAAGATCCCATCCGGCAATCCCGCACATTTTTAAAGATCCGCGATACGCATCTCAAGCGCTCTTGCACTCTGCGGATGTAATAGTTTCCATTTTTCGTATATGTTAGAAATAAAATCACACAAAATAATACTAAAGATTTAATCAGTAGGAGGTACAAAGATCAAAGAGCAAAAAATGATAGATATTCCATAACAAAAAGTATTTGATAATCTTTCAACTCGCTGGAATATTACACTTCATATGATGAAAGAAGTGGTATTGCTCAAAAACCTCTTGCTTGCTTCTGCCATTCGTACTTCCAAATTAACATTCTTACTAATGTGGAAAAATGACATCAGTATCACACGCATATAAGAGAATGAAAATATTACGAGAAATACCAAAAAAAATTCAGCGCCTCTACAGGTTCTGTCTCCGATGTCATACCATTAATCTCAAAGCTAAGGATGAGCATTTCTGAACCATCTTCAATGAATATGATGAGGGTACGAAAATATACGAAAGAGGCATATAAATAATCTTAGAGCTAAGAGCTAAACCTTGTTTCTGTGGAAATTTAATGGCCTTAATCCGTATCAAACCTTTACTTACATTCCCGTATTCTGATAAAGCAAGTTTCTTTAAAACAATATCATAGAACAAGTAAATCGCACTTGGGTTCAGTTGAAAACACACTAATCCGAACAATATGATTATATATACCTATATACTATAAATGTAGTATATATATATAATATGGATATCAATATATATTATATATATATTAATGATATAACTAGTATAGTAGTTAATTACATTATCGAATAATTAATATATCTTAATATAATAATACTATATATATACTTATATATTATCTAATATACTATATAATAATATATGGTATCATATTGTTGAAAGCGGAAAAAACATCGAAATCTACTGAACCAACACCTGCAAGTAAAACAACAATAACAGATTCACTGGAGAATTTCTACAGTCCATAGTATGAAGAACGCAATCCATGTCAAAAAGTAGTGTATCAATATAAATTGACGTGTAAAACTATCACCATAGTCAAAAATATACGACTAGACTGCAAATATATCCTATATTTTTTGGGAAGATTAAGGGAATAACTGGTTTTCCTTACGCTTGACTAAATTGCAAGAAATATGCATGTACCTTCAACTTTTATGTCCAAGATGAGAGTCGTTATTTAGCAATGCTGGTCAATTATATGATGAAAAGAGAGAAGCAGCATCTCAGCAGAAAAGGCAATAATATTTCTGGAGGTACTATTTTTCTAATTGAATCTAATACTTAGTCGCAAAAGTATACCTAAATCCATGATACAATCTCTTACATAATGGCGGAGGTCTGGGGGAAAGAGATGTGAGTAGCCATTTAATTTTGGTCCCTTCCCCACCCGCTGATAAATCACAAGCTAATTCATATTATGGCTAAAACTGAAATACAATATAGTATATATCTATACTACTTAATATATGATAATATACTATAATAAATATATATCAATATTACTTTTAGGACAATTCTAATACATTTTAGCCTTATTATACGTAATTATAGTATATATGATATGATAACTTATATACTGTATACACTATATGTATATTATAATATACGTTATATATATATGCTTTTCCGTTAATATATATATTTATATATAGTATACACTATATAACTAATATTCAACGAAATTAACTACGACGATTATCATTATAATATATAATATAATAAACATATTTATATTAAAGGATCCTAATATATATATATAAGATATATATATATATATATATATTATATTATATAGCGTAAAAAATATATAGACACTATAATGTACTAGTGCGTTATACTATATATATATATATCCAAACATCCGCATCCCGCGATGGTTAATAATCAAATATCCGCATCCTGCGCATGCGAAAAAAATAACCTCTCCTGCTCATCCACTAAATATATAATATATATTAATAATATATCATATTATTATGTGCAAGCACCGGAGGCCGGGCCTCCTCTACAAAAAAAAATATAAACAACACATCTTACATAAAATAATTAAAGTTATATTTTATACTATTTGAATAGAGAATGTCTAAATATTTATACAAGAACGCTAATGTTACATGGAATATCATTTATCCTTGCGAAACATTATTTCCGTAATGATCATTCGATCTGGAGGAATTTGTTGTGCCTCCAAGAAAAGCTATATTATAACTTTTAAAAACTGCGTTTGATCATGGCAACATAAAAGAAACCTTATTCATTTTTAAGAGGATTTTTCCACAAACCTCCTCTCGAACACGTCATAAATTACTCCCAAATTTGACAACTACTCATAAGTAGAGTTTTCCCTTTGCTATTTAATGTATGAAACAAAAATAAAGAAAACTATTTTTCAAAAAAAAATTAAATAAAAAACTTATTTAATATTATATATATATATATATATAATAATAATATATACTATAATATATATTATATATATAATAATAATATATATATATATATATATAATATATATATGATAGAAGCAAATACTAACTTATATATATATATACTTATATATATAATAATTATAAGTACCATATATATATATAACCCATAATATTATATAAATATATAAAATAAGATATATATAATAAATAACATTAGAAACTTATTAATTAAATATAGCTATATATCATATTATATATTATATAAATATATATAGTATATAAATAATAAATATATAAATAGTATATATTGATAATATATATGATGATTTAGAGGAAGAGAGAGAGAGAGAGAGAAAAGAAGAATGAGAAGAGATATTAAAGAATGAGAGAATGAGAAGAGAGAGAGAAGAGAGATGAGGAAGAGAAAGAAGAGAGGAAGAAGAAGAGAAGAGAGACTAAAATTTACAATATTAGAGACCGTGCCAAGGTGTAGAAGCAATAGGAAATATCCAGATTGAGACTCAGTGGGCGCGGCAACGCCTAAGTCGAGCACGTAAGAGATTTTAGTGTGATTAGAGCTGTATCTTTGGACACCTGTCAAATCAGTTCAGGAACTCTAAAACTGGCAAGACTAGATAGCCATCCTCCCCTCATGATGAAACTGTCGGTCAATACAATTAAGAATGCTAATACGTGTTTTATATGATGAATTGAAAACTACATGGAACTATAAAAAGAGGAATGAAAGGAAAAATCAAGAAAGAAGAAAATAAGAGGACGAAACAAGCAAGGAATAAATGATAAATTTATTGTATTATTATAAATTTTAATAAGAGAATTGTATGTCAAATATTTATTGTAATAGATTGTCCTAGAGGACTAGCAACTAAACAGTAATCTACTCAGCGGGATAATTCCAGTTGGCATACGAAAAAGTATGAAATAGGCGTCGGATGATGATCAAACGGAAACTTTTGAACAGCGTAAAAATCATATTCTCTGCCTCCTAGAACCAATAATTAGGTTCAACCTAGGCCTAAAGTGTAATATGAAGTATCACACTATCGCTGTTTATAATGGTAATAAGTATGCATTTAAAATTAAAGTAACCGTCCCCATATCTTTTATACAAAGCTGTGCCGTATTTACTCAATTTTTCCTACAAATTTATGACTTTTATTAATTTATGACAATATTTACTTATCACTGGTCCGGAGATTAACATTATGGTGCATATTTACGTGTAATCCTCGTGTTAAACATTTATCCTTAGCTCTCACGAACTAATTACCAGTGAATTAAGTGGGAGTGAGAATTACCAAGTGATAAGGATGGTGCATTTATAGAATATCAATGTAAAATTTGCATGATTCACCAAGTGTAGCTAGTTAGATTAGAGTCACTATATTTAAATATAGATATCATTAGGATAATTACACTTATTTACAATTATAAAGTAAATTTGTTGTTAAGAAATATATATTTTGTAGAATATATAATTAAGAAATCTTTTGCCTTGTAGTTCCTAGTTTGTTGTTTTAATTGAGAGTGAACTTCATTATCGATTATTTTGATGTCTATATTATACAGAGTCAACAGGATTAGTAATAGAAACGTCAGTATTACAATTAATATATAATATACTAGATATATATATATAATATACTATATATAAGTATTCTATTAACTATATACTAACTATTTATATATTATGTATTATTATAATATTATATACTATAACTATACTACTGGTTAAGTTACTTCTAATATACTATGAAGTCCCATCCCCTTTTCTCGGTTCACGAGCCCCAGGCTACTCGCGCCCCCTTCTCATCGTTAGTTTGTATTCACTATATAGATATTATGGCTGATATACATATATATATTACATTATATAAATATATATTTTTCTTATATATAATATAGCTTATATGAGTATTAAATATCATCACATATTAGATTATATACTATATTATATATATCAAGTATATATAACAACTAGATATATATATAATAAAATAATATACTATATATAATATATATAAAGTAAATATATATATTATTATAATATACTAATACGCTTACCTATGCTACATCATTAATTAACTATATAGTATATATATATTATAATTATATATATATATATATATATATATATATATATATATATATAATATATATATTATTAACCTATATATTATATTCTACTATCATAGTATACTATTGAGCAGGATCTTAATATCAATCAGCTGATTACTGATTGATGTCGACTTGATAATATAATACTATATATATATATATTACTTCAAATGAAGCAAATATATCATGTCTTTATCGTATACTCTTCTCTAATCCACAGCTCTTATTGCAAGTTCACTAAGGTTACATCAAAGACTATAATCGTTATCCACCCTTAGCCATTCATTCCGGCTCATATACACACGGCAGCATTGTAATGTTTGCCATAATCTCCTTCATGCTCTCCGTGAGTTTCCAATTATCAGTATCTCACTTTTATCTTCTCTGATACAGTGCCAAAATTTCACCCTGCGCATTCTATCTTATCTTCACTTCCTACATCTCGTATCAAATCCTAACTGACATCGATCAACACATAACCACTCTTTTTCCAGGTTCTATACCACTTCGATTCCTATGATCCTTCTAGCCTATCTTAGTGGTTATGCACTTCCTTTTATCCTGTCCTTTAGCACGGATAACAGTGTCTATCCTTCACCTTCCGTCACTTATTTCAATCTCTCGACGCATCGTGGCTACATACTACGCGCTCAAAGCCTCTTACATATGCTGCATGGCTCTATTCTTCAGCTCCTAGGCATTGGCCTGACACAGTTTTCGGTTATACGCATCTCTATGGACCATATGCATCCGCATTAAGTCGAATCACAATACTAAGAAGATGTGTCCTCATCTATTTGCAATCTAGGCAGAGAATAATTTTGTTACTAAATGTTCCAATCTTAAACTTATTCAGCTCTATCTCGATATCTACTTTCCACGTACCAGGCCTTATATTATTATAATTACCATAACCTACTCCTCTCAAATCAACCACATATCACTTCGCTACGCGAATCTCACTCTAACTATCTCATCATCGCACTATCTGATTCTTCACTCTCTCTCTAAATATATATCGCTTCACTTCCGTCTTCGACTTTGCTTCGGTTCATCACTCACTTCTTCACTATACATAGCAGTACTACCGATGTTGCTTAACTATAATAACATTCATAACATTTTATTTTTATAACTATTCTTATTACTATTATTTTTAGTGAAATATCTGATGGAAGATCAATTTAAACTTAAGCATTGTTAAGTTTAGCATTATGGCCTCACTAACAGATTCCGCTCTCAAATCCTATTGATATCATCACAATGCATCTCTCGACGAGCATTCCAATGCTTTATTCCTCTTCTCATTTTCATTCTAATCCTCGGTACTTATATTCATATCTCTATCCTATCCTTTTCATATTATACACTAATTAAGATAAACTCAATACACTTACATACCCAAGTGCCTCTCTATATCCGAGTAATAGTCTGTTCCTCGTATAGCCTTCAATTTGACCGTAGTTGTATCCTATGTTGCGTCACTATATACATACTATCTGACCTCTCCTTCCTCGGCTTCTTTTATAAGATGTCTGCAAATCCTCCGTCCTCTCACTTCACTAAAAAGACTACGATGCCACTCATCTCAATTGTTTATATTATCTCAGACATGCATCGTACTCGCATAACACTGCGTAACGAACTGACAGCGAAGAACCTTTAATCAGGCTGAAAGATTATAATGCTCTAAATTCTACTATACCTGATCTTCCTCTTCTTCTACGGTATATAACAAGCTTACAAACAAGACTTCTGATGCCACCTTTTGATCAGTAACAAGTATCAGTCTCGTAATTCCACCTCATGTGCTCCTCGTATAATAATCTCTCTCATAGCCGCACATTTCTGCTTTTAAAAACTCTCTAACCCAGCAAACATATCGATTCATAATCTTCTCCACCATCCTCTTCGACACCCACTTACCATACTATTCTTGTTCTTTTTGCTATCCTTCCGGAGAAACCGTATTGTCCTTGTTATATTTAGTTGCTGCACTATAGGTGATCTTATCATACTAGTACCCCATTATTAGTTATAGAGGCCATAAAAGTTCGTCTTAATTCTGCACTTAATATCTACCACTATGGGTTCATCTGAACACTGATATGAAATTCATTTAGTCGATAATTCCGCCCGCTGTGATCATTTCCGATCATACTTAAACACCTCTAATAACCTTTTTCCAATTGTCCCCTCGCCATACTTTATCAATATTCTCCATGTCATCAATCATAGTCATTACATTACTTCTTATTTATTTACTCCGGTGGTACGTACCACTACGGTATTTTCAATATCCTTCTTACTCATATTTTCTTTTTGTTCTTTCATCTCATTAATTACATTGCCAACCTGCAAAATCCTTAAGAACCTCATTTTTTTAATCTCGAAAGATTTTATCCTATGGCTGTCTTATTACTTACTCTCAATTTTCGCTTCTCTATTACTTCGCATTCTTTTATCTATCGATGTACTTAAAGTGTACATATATAATGCAGGGATCTTCCAAGCCATCAAGATATTCCTGAAGTTTAAAATATACCTATCATCTTCGAGCTCTTTCCAGACTATTACACTCTCTGCTGAACCCCCTCATCTTGCCTACTCTACTTTGGCGGTCACCAAGTCTTTACCTTTAATATCCATATTTACATCGATTAACTCACCGGTAATTACTCTACTCTAGTACTCTTATATTACTATCATATCTTCACACTCCACTTAATAGCTTCAATCCTTCATAATATATATGCATCCCATTACTCGTATATTATTCTAATTATTCCCTACTTCCACTTTATTTTGATCATTTCTATATTATAATCTATCTCTATACTATCATAACTATATCCTACTATAACTATATATCACCTATACCTTTGATACTCTTTCTCATATACTCCTCATACCTACTCGTAACCTACTTATACATTCTACATTGTCAAGCACTTTCTTATTAATTCATCTCGATATTCATCTATCATAGTTATCTCTTTCAATATACTTACCACATTCTTCAGGTACTTTCTATGTATATACTTCTTGACTCCCGTATGAGGTCTGATTGAATCTCTATTTTCTTTAACTATCGACACCCGGTTTGAATCTGATACTAATTCCGTTACTCACCTATCCTTCCTAAGCTGACCCTATAAAGAACACATCCGGTCCGAACTAGCCTCTCTGGCTAATACTTTCTGTGAAAAATTAGAACATTTCCCTTGCCTCCTAGCAACAACGATTATAACAAAAAATAAATTCGAACTTATCATGATCTATCCCATTATCAGCTATCGTTTATCTATTATATCAGTGCTCATCACTATACCCGATTCACTGTTCTTCCTCTCAATTTGTTTTCTTCGCTCTCGTTCTCCGTTGACGTCTATACATAGCTAAGCTCCCTCTAACGCTCATATTATTATATCGCTTACCAATATCTCACCATTATCGTCTCTGCACTCACGTCCCTTCTCAGAACACCGTAACACCTACGATATATATACTCCTTTATAGCATATAGTCTACCGCCTATCCCTTCTTATGCTCATCCGATCAGATCATCATATATATATTTCATCGTACTTTCATATACCATAATCTCTAACCTTCAACTCAGCTTATCCGTTAGTTAACTATTATCTCTCCTATTCAGCTGATCCCCTCTATAATACTTCTCTTATCTATACGGTATTAAGCGCATAGTTTATTACTTCTAATATACTAATATATTGTTACTCTATGATTATACTTATATTTATATCACTAAGTACTATAGCAGTCGTAAGAACTACACTATCTAAACTCTCTCATATTACTTATCCCTTTTTATCTAAGATATACAGATGTTTATATTCCAGACTCACTTATATTTCAATCCTTACTGCACTTTAGTATTCTTTTCATATCAACATCTATGTGGTCTATCTATATCATCTAAGTCACTTAAGTTCAGACTACTTAATCTTCAAAGTATTAATACATCTAAGACAACTTACACTATTTAAATATTTGTTCTTGAGTTTTACAATTAGCACACCGTCAAGAGAATATACATATATAAAAATGCTTGCGTACACCTTGCACTATACACGCACACTACGGACACCCTGTAGACAAGGGAACTACATACAATGTGCAGCGATTATTCTAAGCTAGCATCGATTGAATTAGCAATATACACGTCTTTCACCTCTCGTGCCTATTATTCTTTTTTCTTTTAATATTATCAGCATAATATCGTGCTAGTCTCTCCAATCGTACATACGAATACTACCGCTGTACGCACTACTTATTAGACTGATATCTGTTCTATCAGGAATAAAATATGTTCTTCAATCCCTTATCATACTCGTAATGTATAATACTATCTACCACATTCCTTCAGCGTACTTGGACCTCACTCGTAGACTATAAACTCACACTTCAAAACCATATTATTGCTCACCTTTTTCAACTCCCACATTTAATGTCCTCATCTGTCTCTCCCTCGACTCAAGAACTTGTATGTGTGTGCACTGTACCTTTCGCGGGAAAATTTACCGCCAAAAAGTAAAACAAAGCATAAAAAATTATTAGACATTTTTAATTTCATTGTCAGCATCTTAAAGTATTTTGATTATAAAAATAAACTTTTGTTGTATTCAATGTCATATTATATCTATCTGTTTTACTTTTTGACGGAAAATTTTCCTTCGAAAGGTACAGTGCGCATGCACACACACATACACACACACAAAAGTTCACAAGATGGTTCGAAAATTATAACATTGGATTGAAGTATTATAATTTTAATTATATTTATACTATGGTGCCCTATTCTAGGAAGGGAAATACTTTAGATAATTTCTACCTAGGATCCGGATTAGAGATCTAACCCTGGGCCTGTACCATGCTGCAAAGGGTATTGGTTTTTTTTCACACCGTTCACGGGCAGAGCTCTAATCTAGGAGGGTGTGTGCTCAATTTTTATGTCTGACCAAGACGGAACCAAGAAAAGAACAGCTCATGCTCACACGACCGACCAGTCACAAACCTGGGTCTCTCGCCTAGCTGGATGAGGTCTGTACCGTTGAGCTACCGGGCGCTATTATGATGTTAGATCCACTGCTTCTTGAACTATGCGAAGAAAAACTTTATACAAACCTACTGCTCCAAATATCCATTCTTCATACTGTAGATATTATGAACTTACCATACTTATTTTACCGACAATAAAGTTTTGAATGTACATTTTGTACCTGCTGACGTTAGCTAGGGAATAGTGCTTCAAAAAAAGATTTATTATATAAGTTGGTCATTTCAACCCCAAATGTTGAACTTTCTAGCAACAGTCTAAACTCTAAAGTGAAAATAAGTATAAATAAGAATATTTGGATAACAAAATAGAATTGTAAACATTTTGTAATAGAAAAGGGCATTTTGAATTCCTTCTTTACTTCGTACCATTTCATTAGGGCTGCTATTATTATTATTATTATTATTATTATTATTATTATTATTATTATTATTATTATTATTATTATTATTATTATTATATTATTATTTATTATTATTATTATTATTATTATTATTATTATTATATTATTATTGATTAAAATAAGAATTTTATCTGCATTTTAGGAATTTTATTTTCTCTATAAAAGGAATAATTTTTATTTGCTTTATCTAATTAAGAAAATCCTTTTTATAATAATCTTGTCAAATTCTATGCAAAATGGTTTGAATGGAAAAAAGATTTCTTTCAATAACTTTTTAAAATTAGAATATTTATGAATGTCAGTTAGTCACTATTTAATACGTTAATATTAAAATAACTTTAATGGTTTTTTAATTTAATTTTAACCATGAGACACTGAGGAATTAATTCAAGTTACCAATTTTAAAAATAGGAATTTAGATTATCAAAATTTTAAATCTTTCTTAAAATATAAACATTTTAACTAGTAAATAAAAGTTTATTAATATAATCTTGATCCGAATAATTTTCAATCAGAATTTTTTTAAATTGGTGTGTTGTAATTTTAAACTATTGTATTTGCTATACTTATTTCCCCTATTACGAGAATCTTCTCATTAATTCAGTTCAACATAAGCGACCAACTACAACGTCTACCCATCAACACTCATCTTTTAACTAATTCTCACACCAACAAACACTCACACTCTTTGCCCACAAAATACTTCAATAAACTTTAGTACGATGTTATGCCCTTTAAACATACCTGAAGGCCTTCAACTTTACAATCTTGACAAATCACCATACACATGACTGGTACTCTACTCCAGGAAGCACACTCTGCCACAAACTATTATGATAACTGTGAACAACTGCATATAAATGTTCTCTATAGATGCGCATCTGCCTGCGAGATATTCCCCCTATAATCACTTCCACAAGGAAGCTAAAATTCTTAACTTCTTCCATCTCTCCAACCACCGCCCATAAGAGAAATACACATAACAAATCTAGAATTCACTTACTTCTGCTGCCCACACTATACTTCCCACTCCAAAACAATCTTTATCACTTAATCCCTTATCCTGCCTAGAAAGTCACTCTTTCATGGCACAGTCTCCTCTCTCCACTAAAGCATAAACACCTATATCACTAATCAAACCACCTTGCTTGCTCCTAACCCCTTATCATTTTTAACCGATGCCTGAAACACCACAGTACACACATACAGTAGGCTAAACCACATGTTAAATACTCATCTCTCCTGTTCAACAGAACTGACCCAACGCTGATTAACAAACACCTACTCCACCACACACCCATTATATCCTATTATTATTTATTATTATATTATATATATTCATCTCATTATTATTATATATCATTATTATATTTTCATTATTATTATTGCACTACTAATTATCTACTTATTATTCATATTATTATTATTTATTGTTATTATTATTATTATTATTATTATAATAAATTTAAAATTGCATGGAAGAAATGTAAATATTAGACTGAATATGATGAGTTTTTAAAACTCTATAAGTAACTTTTTTTAACAAAAGAAATTTTAATTTTATTTATATTTTTAGAAATAAAATCTTGATTGCTTTTTTATTTTTAACATTAACATTTTATATTTAGGCTTCGTTTTATTCAAAATGTTTTTGCAGCCTTTGCACAATTTAGAAAAAAATGCTCAAACAAAGGTTAATTAGTACGAAACATGAACTAATTACCTTTTTTAAAAGGAAAGGCTTATTAAATAAAACTTCATATGAAGTAGAGGTATACTAAAATTGAAACTAGTATCAAAGTATTTAGGTTTTTGTTCTTAAGTTTAGGCATATAACTTTCCAAATTTTTCAACGAGTGTTTTAGTTGATAATAAATCCTTGTTACATAATTTTTTAAGTAACCGCTTTAAAATTTCATCCTATGTGCCATTTACAATATGATTGACTTATAAAAATTATGCTTTTAAGTATCATAAAACCCTCCCCATAATTATCTACCATAAATAAACCAATGGCTCTCAACTTTAAAACCATGAACTATACGATAACTAACCAAATATGATAAGCTTAGTACATTTGGTATATCTATCTTCAATTCAACTAAACCATAAAATTTATTTAAAAAGTTTTAAAATATTTAATTTTTATCAATAGCTTCATAGAATATAAACGTTTGTAAAGGTGAAGGGTAAGTATCATTGTCATGAATTTTAGATAAAAATTCAATAAATTATCTTCTTTGCTACTTAAGTTAAATTTCAATTTAACTTATAGTATATTACAATAGCTTTAGAATATTCGACAAGTTGAGATCTAATCTAAACTTAACGACGTTCGTATATATATTGTTAAAGTATTCAAGATCTAATTATTTTTTTTTTAAACTGGCACTTTACTGGAATTGCCCTATTATAGGAGGTTATGTCATACTTGTCAAATTTATTTTGTAACTTTAAAATATTATCAAACTATTAAATTAATTTTATCTAAGACTCAATGAAATCATATATTCTGAACGAAGACAAATGTAGAGGCGAGTTTATTCTCATCATAAAGGTTCAACTACTGGAAAGAAAGTCAGTGAGAGAAGCAAAAGCTCCTAGATTAAAAAAATAGAGAAAAAGAGCTATGAAGGTTGGTGTACATAAATTCTGAAGATGCATTTGATCGTAAAACCTCTTAGAAGCTCAATTAGTTCGAGAGATAATGTGATCCTATGAAGAAAGATCACGAGAAGAAAAGGAAATATCAAAAATATTAAAGGCAGACGAAGACTTGAAATGTGTTTTAGATGTTACATTTGTGTGGAAAATTATTCCGAGCAGAAAGATGAAATAACTAAGGTTTTTTTTAGCATTGAAAGCAACCATATTATTTCAGCTCTAATTGGAAATACTAGAAAGATCAGATGCCAGTTCCGCCAAGGCTATCTTCCTAACATCAGTTATGAAAGGAATAAGGAAGGGTAAAGTCGATGGTATAGGAATGAATAGACGATGAATGAAAAGTAGAATCATTATTGACAAAGTTACAGAAACCTAAGGAACACCATTATTGACATATGTTAGGGGGTGAAGGGTGGCCATCTGAAGCATCTGCTACAGAACTTCCAGAATGAAAATAAAAAAAAGACTGAAGAGTGAAAGATAGATACAGAGGGAAGTTTAAAAATTAAAATATTCTGTCAGACTCTATCTAAAGTTTTAGATATATTCAGTGCTCAGGCAAAATATTTAATGAAAGGCCAAAGAACATAGGACAAAGAGTTAGAGAGAAGAGAATGAAATTCACCAGTAGAGCGTTCGTTACAGAAGCCATACTTCCAATACAACAATGAGTATGCAAGAGAACTACTCTCTTTCTCTTTCTTAAACTCTCTTACATTCATTATGCATATCATTAACATGAAAATAATATAACTAAACATCAATTAATTGCCGCAATGTCCTAAATTTGTCTAGTTACAGTTGTATAGTATATAGCTCGAAGGAGCCGTGACTTTGAGCTTTAGATGTAAGAATTAGTGTTAGAAAGCACTTAAATGATGAAGTAACAGTTTGAAGCTACTTAAGGAAAAGAAGGATCAGAATTATGAATAGGAAAGAATCCTGAGGCACAGTATTTATTATTAAAAGATTTAAAGATTGAACGGTGGCCTTTCAATGAAAAGGGCTCTACCAGCGAGTAGTGGCAAATATGTGCAAAAAATGAAAAAAAAGTGTAGCAAGAAGATTTGAGGAGGAATGGGACCAACTCTTCCTCTCACTTACCGTCTGGTAAGCATATTTTAATCGAATTTGTTGTTGTAATTCTTATAAGATTCAAACCCTTTCAGATTCAGGACTAAACTCACGGACCTGTACATTTGGCTAAACTTGGTGAGCAGTAAAGGCTCCTCTTTAATAGAAATTAATATATTCTCTCTCTCTCTCTCTCTCTCTCTCTCTCTCTCTCTCTCTCTGCTCTCTCTTCTACTCTCTCTCTCTCTCTCTCTCTCTCTCTCTCTCTCTCTCTCTCTCTCTCTCTCTCTCTCTCTCTCTCTCTCTCTCTCTCTCTCTCTCTCTCTCTCTGAACAATTTATAAAATCGGGTATTAACAACAACCTCAAAATCACCTATCATAAATCTATAAGCTGCTTCTCAAGGTGTTTATATGTAGTAAGGCGATAAATAAAAAAATTATTAGCTGCTACAATCCTGGACATCCAAGAAGTACCAATTTTATAAAAATTTATGTAATTTATAATTTATAATATATATTTATTTATAATTTATAATATATAATTTATTTAATAAAAATTTATATAATTTTATAATTTTATAAAAAATAGCATTACTTAATAATTTGAAACACTTAATTGGCATATACCATCCCCTCTGTCAAAATGTATTAGAAGTATATTAGCGAGAAACTTACACAACAAAAGTTTTCAGGTATATTGCAAATTGAAAATCCGCGACAAAAAAAGACCCGTAAGCATAGGAGTAACCAGGAGAGGGCCAGGGGTTCATGGCACTGCCCCAATTACCAACTGGCACTCCCTACAAATTTATCTAGTCAATAAAAATTCATAACAGGCTTACTGAAATTCTCTGATAAGGAGTCATGGCCCCACCCCCCAGAAAAATTCCTTAATTACAATTCTCGCAAGTCATTCAGAGATATGAACTAACTGACTCTGAGTCAATTAAAGAACGAGTCTTAAAAAAATCAGTGTCTCAATGAATTATAATTAGTCAATCAAGACTAATTTGGAAGTCACCAATTCACTACTTAATTAAATAAATTATAAATTAAAATTAATTGTAAATTGAAACTGTTAATACATTTAATAAAAATATTTAAATCAATTAAATGAATCTGTTCTTAGCTATAGATTGGGTTTCCTTAGGGCAAGAAAACTATAAGTTGCCTATAAAAACCTTCCATTTCAAAAAATTTAAGAGTTCCATAATTTACGAGCCAAAATAAAATCAAGATAAACTTCTTGCTTTAAAAAATAAATTAAAGGACAAAAACTTCTCTGAATCAGAATCTTTCTATTAGTTGATAATAAATATAATAAAGCTTGAACTTTTAGACAGAGTTTTTAGACGAAAAATTCATCATTGAGAAATTATTAAAAAATTATTATCTTTTAAAATCTAAGATTTGACCCAACATATAATGCGAATAGGGTTTACCTTAAAGGATAGCAGAACATAATATATGAACTTAGAGTATAACCTCCAAATATCTTGAGGGGAGGCTACTGATTAGTAGACTAGCCACAAGTTTTATCAAAAATTACCCTAATGTGGTAGCTCAAAGAATTACTCGCAAGTTGAATACCAATTACCCTGATTTAAACCAAATATTCGATAGTTATAATGAAGTTATCAAAAATATTTTAAAAACGTCAAATCAAATAAAGGTCAAAATCAAATCAAAGTCCCTCCCCAAATACTATTCAAAAATTTAAAAATGTAAAAAATAACTCAGATAAAGCCTAAATTTAAAATTTAAAAAATAATGAAGGACGAATTGATCCTTTAAAATCTATAATAGGCCGCATTCCAATTCTGCCTTCAGAATTCAAAATCAACTTAATGAAAGTGGTGTAAAGAAGCTTCTCATATATTATTCTTCTCACTTCCAAAACAAAGGTTATTCAAAAATCATTAAGTTTAGTTCATCCATGTCATGTGATGACCAATTGCAATGTTATCAAACCTATGAGTTAAGAATTAAAAGGTGTAATGAAATAAATCTCTATGCCCCAAATGTTCAAATACTAAACATACTGCAGATCACTGTCCTGGACTTGAGGAGCAACTTTCTTTCAGTTGCCAAGTTGCAATAAAAGAAGTCATATTACAGCTCGTTTAAGCAAAGGAAAAGTTCCACCCTCACAAATGTATGTCCTAGCTTTAGCAAACGCCCCACAACAATTTATATTTGTGCCATCAACTTACCTATAAGGATGAGGCTAGGGTTAAAGTTTCCGCTTCAGTTCAGATACTAGTCTACTGTGGTTTCCAGAGGTCCACCTTTACTAAAAGAGTGTTGACAAAACATCCAATATATCTGCTAGAGAATCAATCAAACACTCAATCGATATAAAAACTATTTAGGTACATATAGCAACCCGCCACTTTGAAAAGACTGTTCTTGATGTAATTGGAACCAGTCTTGTTTCCACCCTTCCTCTTTTGGTTGATGAGAATCTTAAATTAAGTTACGAGATTTAAGTTCGTAGATCAGGCTCTAATTAATTTAAAAAAATAAATCCTTACAAAAATTGGCTGATTCTGCTAAAAGAGTCTAATAAACCTCATTTTTTCGATTTGGATGCCTTAATGCATTGATTTAATAGAGCATTTCCCTCAACTAGAATTGTTAAATGTATGAGGGATCTGCTTTTAAGTTAAGAGATAGTTCTATTATTCCATTTGGAAATATTTCTAATTTATTTACAATAATCAAATAAGAGTTTCAAATCCATCATCAATGTTCAAAATCATAATCATATTCAAAATCAAAATCTAAATCTAAATCAAATCAATTCAGGTAACCATACTTTTTAATGCAGTCTTAAACCTGTTAACATTCTTACTTTATCACAACCCCACATACTAAATAATTCTGAGGTAGAGCAAGATTAGAAAAACATGTTCAAATTAGAGTCTTAATCCAGACTATTGAAAAATAATTAAATCTGAAATAAATACAAGTCGATAAAAATATTCAAAGGTGGTATAGAGTTTAAAGACGGAAAATATCATATAGATCTCCATGGATTGAAGATAAACTCCCGGTTGCCATTCAAACTATTGCTCTCGCAGTGCTTAATAGAGTTCATAAAAATTTGGAAAGGAAAAGAATTAGTTAAAGCCTATGATGATGTCTTTCCAGCAACCCCAATTAGCTGATGGTACCTATTTAAGAGTCAGGTATCTCCCTCGAGTTATAAAATATAATTGGGTTCCTCACAACTGTATCAAAACTGCATGAACAAGTATCAACAAAGGTCCGCGCCTGTGTTTAACTGTTCTCTTAAAACTAATCTTACCATCTCTAAATAGGCACCAACTGGACCAGAAATCTTATTCCTCCTTTTTGGTCATTTATCCGCTCAATCAAATCAGTTTTCATGTTACGACATTAAACAACCTTCCTTTCCAGATTAAGTTAAAATCTATCGAAGGACCTCAATCGCTTTTGCTTTTTTGGAAAACAATTGGCAATTAAATGCTTATCGCGATACCTCAACCATGTTTTTGTTTCACATCCCACCCTTTCACCTCAATTAATCATTAAAGCATCATGCCAGTCTTATGCAGGATGATTGCATGTACTCATATCTATTAAATAAATTTTTTTGTATAATTTAATATATAGTGGCAATATCCTACAACATTTAAAAGAACTTTATTATGAATGCAACAAAAGAATGAAAGATGGGTTTCCATCTTAGAATTGACTCCAATAATGATCAATGAAGAAACTGTTATGAAGAAGAGGTAGAATAGTTCAAAACAATCAGGAATCAGCAAGATAAAGGTTCTGGATATCTTTTTAATCCTCTTACAGATTAGGTTAAAACTAGCAAAATTTCAGTAAAATGCTGATGCAAATACCAAAAGAATTGTTGTTATCTGCTGTGTCCAAGTGTTTATCCCTTTAAAATCTTTCTTACCGTAACTTTTAGAGTCGCTATTAATAGGAAATTATGCAATTAGTCTCGATTGGGATGAAAAGGTCCCTTTTAGTTTCCTGTGTCTTCTCTTTTTCAGATTTAAATAAATTACATCAATATTGAAAATGAAAGGATTGCTTTCTCACCTTCTTCCTCAAACTCTTTATTCCTATTTTGTGATGCTTCTTCATCTTGTGTTATGGTTTTGTTATTTATAGTATAAGCGTCAAGGTTCTAATTTAATTTCTCAAAGCCAAAGGGCCCCTCTTCAAAAATCTACGGCTTTGCCCTCGTTTAACGTTGTTTATCTGTGTTCGATTTTCAAGTGTACAAATCAAATTTATCAGAATTCAAAACTGTACATTCAAAAACATAAATGTCTTTGTAGATGCTCAAAATTGTCCTTTCATGGCTCCTGTCTGGAAAAGCAAAAAATAAAAATATTTGTTAACAATAGGCCCAAAGAAAATATCAAATCAAAAATCAAGTTGAGCAAGAGTACAAAGTATTCATTTCTTATGCTTACATCAATACTGTTGAAAACCCAGCAGATCTGATTACCAGAGTTGTTACAACCTCTACCTTTATTTCAAAATTGCCATTATGGCTTAAAGGTCCTTCTTGAATTCTCCTAGATCAATCTCAATGCCTAATAAACTTAAATGTTTGTCTGAGGCCAATAAGAAAAGACTGCAAAATGTCACACATCGTGGTAGCATACCTCGTCACCTTTATTACAATTTAAGATTACTCAATGGCATAGCTTTATAAAGTAACTTCAAAAATATTCAAATTCATTAGCAGAAGTAAAGGGCTGAAATTGTGATCAGAAAGCCCAACTCTATTGTTGAAGATAATCCAGCAGCCATGTTTTTCTAAAGAGATATTTTCCCAAAATCCTAAAAGGAGAAATATTCCACCGGCCTGGTCAACAACTTAACTATTCAATAGATGATAAAGCCTACCGATCCAAACGGTAAGAATTGCCAAACACTTTATATATAATCATGATTGAAAATCCAATTTTCTTGGCAAGGATCATCATTCACTAAATTAATAATAAGAGACTTTCATTCAAGATGTCAACACTTGGGTGTTAAACACTATCAATTTCAATCAGAGCTCATGGCTTCTGAATTACCAAGGAGGCAGGCTGAAAAAAATGTTTTGTCAGACTGTATAATATGCAAAAAATTTAACAGTTTACCCTTTAAATATCCAAAAATGACTAATCTTCCTCATCATAGAGTTAATTTTGTACATTCTTTTGACATACTGGTGAGAATTTTACATGACATCTCTTTGTAGAGGATAATAATAAGAAACTTCAAAAAATGTATATATTAATTTACACCTGCCTTGATATCAGAGCTAGTCATGTTGATGTCCTTCCAGATATGTCCACCGAATCTTTTTTTACTTTCATTCCAACGTTCACAAATATATATGGCATACCTTCCAGCTCGTACTCAGGCAATGCTAGGAATTTCAAGCAAGGTGAAAATATACTGTTAGAATCTTTGTCTTCGGATATATTCTCCGAAACATATGCGTATCAATAACATAAAACATTACAAATCTCCAATCTATCCAGTTGTGCATCAGTTGAGAGAATGATACGAAACATTAAGCGATTCTCTATAAAAACTATAGGTAAAAAGCAACTTAACTACTTTCAAAACTGTTACCAAGTATTTCAAATATCACCAATGTATCATTCAAGACCTTCTAACCTATCAGTCATCAGATAATGATTTGGAAGTTATTGCTCCAAATCCCTTTTTGAAGCCTTATGGCAATTCAAACCTCATATTCAATTAAGTTTCCACCCCATATGGAAAAAAACTTCCTCCCTCACAAACTAAGACTTAGCCATAACTTCAACTGCTCAAAGGAAGAGTTTTTGGAGACTTCAGCGGAATTAGGGTACGAGTCCTTACCTATTAAATTGCGCCAACTATTAGAAATCTTCTATCAGTCAGAGTGCCAACAGAATTAGTGGAGATATAGTTCTATACAACACACTAATAAGCCCTTAGACCTCTGGCTTTTGGCTAGAGTTCTGGAATCATTGTGGGATGACGATAAGATCAGAGTTTTTATTAAAAAAAGGAGATGGACAAAAACCTGTCACTATTCTATTTTTCACTCTACCCATTGGATTATCTATTACACTCCTGTCTCCAGTGGAGAAACTGATGCTGAAGCAAACAGTGATCTCTCCAATTCAGATGTTCAAAACAATGAAAATACAAATCAAGTTGATCAATCAAATTCAAATTCAGTTATTTCAAATAATAATGATACTGCTATTGAGATGACAACCTTCAACTTCAGTATAAATTCCACCTCAACTGACTCTCACAGAATCAAAATTCTCAGTCAATTCGTACAAAAAAGACCTATTAACACGCGCTAACAAGTGTCAAGACATCCTTCGCAGGAATTTATCTGATTTGTAAAAATTTAATTCTTTTTAATTCAATGTTTCATTGCAACTCTTTCATGGGAGGATATTAAAAACTATATATACTTCCCACATATTTCTCTTCATTTTGCCTTATTTAGTATTTTTATTTTAGGATATAGTATTTTATTATAGGATATAAAAAATGCAGAAAAGCGTATTTATTATTAGTTTTAGCGGAATTTATATTTTGTCTACATGTGATATTCATTTCACTAAATTTCACTAAAAAAATCACATTGTCTTGGAATTGTGGACTCACTTCTAATTCAAAAAAGCGGTACTATTAGGCGTGTTTGTGTAATCAAACGTTTAATCAATAATCTAAAAGGTATAGAGGTAAATTTTCATTTCTTTCAAATTATTTTCACTATTCAAACCTATCTCTATTCTCTTACCCTTCTCACCAATCAAATTAACCCTAACTAAGATTTAAAGGATAAGAGATTTAAAACCATTAAGCAGAGTATCTAAGACTATATATCAAAAATCTTTTCAAAGAGCACGTAGAACTTGTTTAAAAACAAGAAATTCGTAAACTTTTTCATTCTCATTCTTCTATATATCCCTTTAAAACTAATAATCGAAAGTACAGTACATAATTTTCTCTAATAGGAACTATAAATATAATACTAATATTACAGGAAAATTCACTTGTATATATGAGCCCAATTATGTTGTATATATGTGTAGTAACATAAGTTGAATATATAATAATTATATATATATATATATATATATATAATAATATATATATAACATATAGATATATATATATAATTAGTATATATATATATATATATATATATATAATATATATATTTATATATATATAATATATAATAAAATATTGTGATTTTAATATATATAATAATATACTATATATATAAATATCATATAGTATATATATATATAAATATATATATATTTATATATTATATTTATATAATATAATATAATATATATAATAATTATATATAATATATAAAATTATATAATATATATTATATATAATTAATATATAAGTAAAGATAACAACGAAAGAAATATAAACTTATTGTTAGTGATATATTTATCCAATAAACAGATGAATGGCAGCTTATAAATATATATATATATATCACACAAACTATATATATATATATATATATATATTATAATATATTATATATATATATATATATATATATATATATATATATATATATATATATATATATATATATATATATATATATAGCACCCACCCTTACACAAGCCCAGACTTCCCGAAATTCCGCCCAAATAGTTATGTGAGTGAGTTAGCAGCCATGTACACAAAAGTCCGGGATTGTACCCTGACGCCCCCGTTATAAAACGGCTCCTTTACCTAGAACACTTTAAACAGCTACAAAAATGTATTCCCAGTTCATCGGCAACCCAAAGCAGGAAGAGAATAACATCAGGACACTTGAGGCCATTTCATAGGTTGATGGGACTATTCCCCATGTGCGGGAATATTTCCTATGACTGTGACATTAGCTGATACATGTGTGGAGGAGTTGCCGGTAGAAGCATAGTTCCTAAAATATTGTTTTCCAGTCTCCGATAATCATCGTAGTCGAGCGTCACACCCTTAGAAAATAGAATGGAAAGGAGAGAAATATTTTCTTTAGATCATAAAAGCTTCCCCTTTCCACGATTTGCCATGGAGAACTCCCACTAAAGTTGCTCACTGACACCAGCAAGAGAGAGGAATGTTTGCCCGTATGCCACCGAGAGTAATATAGTGTCCACAAAGAAAATGGAAAGCATTCCACAGTGCCATTGAAACAATCCCTGGCGGACGAACACACAATACTAGCATCTAATGGCAACAGACTAACCATCACAGCATTTCCAATTCCAACAGCAAGAAATCGACGGCAACAGACGATGATTAGAGACGTGAAACAATTCGATCTGTCACTCCACAGAGGAAAACGATTCCGCTTCCCACACAAAGA
>JABUQX010015689.1:0-60997 GCA_015478945.1 Trachelipus rathkii | reverse complement strand
TGGGTTTTATTCGTATAGTCCTATAATATTAACTCTCTACTACTATACATTACTATATATAGTATATTATATATATATATATACCCATGTGTTTATGTGAATTGGCTATGTATATGTATCAGGATTGGGTTCAAGTACATTTTGTGCAGTGTTAGACCTAAAAGTATAAGCGCAAGTACGTTGCTTAATGAATATGTGTTTAAGTAGCAACAGTACTTATATTTCGCTAGATATCGTATGTGATAGCGAAACGTTCAGTATGTCATACATGGATATCAAGTACGACATAGTCATTTCTAATCTATAAAGAAACTGCCAATTGAGATACAAGTAATTTATGAAAACTTGCATAATATGATATATATATAAGATAACTTGCATATATGGGTATATATAAACGGTATGCCAAGCGCCCGGGATCTAATCCTGAAAAGTGAAGAATATAAATTCAACTGGATAAGGTGGGTCCAATGTTCAGGGCTAAGTGACCGTAATAGCATATAAACAAAGTTTAGAAATACATCTATATATAGCCATTATAATAATAATAGTATATATGTATATATATCTTCTAATGATATATATATAACTATATAACTATAACTAATATAACATAATAAAAGTTCCTAAATATCATCATCATCATCATCATCCATCACACCCCTTCTCATCCACAAGACGTGGTGGTTAAATGGTGCGGTACTATGCACACGGAAAAAGCAAATAGTAGTAGAAAAGATACCAAGCTCACACCTTACCGACACCTTTATAACTTTTTGTGAGAAACTCGTCAGCGGGTCGAAAACTCGACACTAGAGCTTCAAACGGAACCGACGAGCAGATCTTAGCATCTCGTCAATGTGGGGTTTATCCCTTTGGCCCAGGTGAGGCTACAACCATCCCTCCACAAAAAAAAACCAGCATTCACTCTTTATTATGCAACACCTTTCTTCTTCCGCATCTATCAAAACTCACATTTTTTCTCCTCCAGGCATTTCCTCTTACTGACTCCAATCCACTTTTTCTTCGGGTCTCCCAGCACGGTCGATTCCAGCACACTCACCACTTACAATCCGTTTAAACCACCGACCTATCTTCATCTTTCCCACATGACAAACGAATACCACGTACGTTTCATTTAATACTCTCACTCATATTACACCCTTTTCATTCACACAACAAAGATTCTCTAATTAGCGCTCATTTCCCAATTTTAATCAAATATCTTACTCAACACCTAACACACCCTAGATTGTCCATCCTGAACCACATTCGACTACATTTAGATCCAATGCTCGTATTCCACACCCATGCGTCTCCACTCATACATTCTAAACACAGGTAACCAAATATCTTAATGCAGCCACTACACTAGGGCACTCAAGGACTTCGTCCCTTTACATCCACCCAACACGATTATAATTAGGCAACCAGACCAGACTATCCTGCACAATTATGGTGCAACAATCTTTTCTCCTACTACAAATCGCGAAATAATAAACCATCTCTAGAAGTGTCTCTTGGACACTTGGTATATAAATGCATCATGCAAATTCTATTTTCTGCACTACAGACACTTTTTTTTTGTATCAATATTACCATAGATCAACACCGAGGACTGTCCTCACTACTCAACAACCGATGAACTTACTCTTATCACTATACGTTTTCTTTCAAATCTATCCTTTATACACACCTATAACCACAAATCCCTCTAGCCGCAATCCTCCTGCATATAAACTCTCTTCAGATTCGCCATTACAGACAACAAAACCAAAATCGCATTCGATACCATCAATGCGCTGCGCGAACCCTTCAGGCATCTCTTACCATTCTCCATCATCTCTAACACCATCCCTGCCAACCCCACCGCACCCCTCTTATTCTTTCATAACCCCATTCCATGATACTAATTGCATAACAACACACGGACAAGACATAACACATACCATTATTTGCCTCACTCTGCTATTAATAATGAAACATCAATCTCATAACAACACCATTTATTCTTACACGAGCTTCACTATCGTCATACATACTTTTGATTCCATTTCAGAAGCTTACCACCAAACATCATATATGACTAACACCTGCCATATGAGCTTCCCTATTAATTCATATCATACGCCTGTTGCAAATTCATAAAACTAAATACAATTTATTAACTCTCTCCTATTCTAACAATTATTTGTTTCAATGGTAAAGACATAGATCCACACATCTCTATCATTAGCTAAAGTCTGCACTTTGTGCTTCACCAATTAGTCCTTCAGTCACTCGACGCACTCTTTTCGACCAAAATAACAGCATATATTCTTTCCCTACAACACTCAGTAAACTAATTCCCTTATAATAACTACAGTTTACCTACTATCACCACCTACCTTATACTAGGGTACTCTTATTGCATCTTTCAATCTCTGCGGAACTATACACACACAACCCTCCACACACACAGCACCGCTTTGTTACACAGACTTCAATCCAATCAATCGAACATCTCGCCTATATAATCTTTAGCTGGATTGACGCAACAAGCATTATTTCACTAATTCATTTCCTCATATTTTTAAAAATCGAACTTAATTAAAAAACATCTTTTTGACGGGGATACAAATACGTCTCTACTGGACCAGATATTCTGCTGTTCAAACCTCCAAAATTTTCTGGAAAAACATTAATACATTAAAGTATGAAGCCCAGAATTTATAATTGACTCTAACTTTTCGAAAATTACTTTCAGCAAAATTTAAAGCAAACCCATCAGCTAACTCTAACAACGATCCTACAGGCTTTATCGGTGCACATAAAGAAGTTTACCTGCATAGATATCACTACGAAAACTAAGATAAGCGAATCACATAGAAACTGGATCAACATATATGGAATCAGCGTATGAAATTTGTAAGGAAAAAGAAAATATCTATCTATCTCTCTTTTTATTTTTTTTCAATATCTCCAAACTACGATAGGTACAAACTAAGAAAACTAATAACATATTAGAATCAGCGTATGATATGTATGAAAAAAGATTTTTTTTTACTAAAAGAATACCATAGGGTAAAACCGCAAGGATGCAAAGAGTCGGGGTCTCTCGGCCTCCTTGGGGGACGAGCGATACGGCAATATCTCTCCAACACTACGGGTGTATGGAAAAACGTCCCCCGCCATAGCTACCACAGATCAGAGCTTCGAGCCCCTAAAAAATTTCATACGTTGATTCCATATTGTTATTAGTTTTATTTTACCTATCGTAGTTTTAGAAGATATAAAAAAAAATAATAAACAACAGATACACACACATCTCTTTTTTTTCATTTCCATCAACATCTCTCACACTACGCTGATCTCCATATATGTTATCAGTTTTCTTGTACTATCTAGTTTTTACGAGATATCACTGCGGTTAACTTTTTTAGTTTGGCAGGATTTTGTTATGAGGTTGCTTTTTAACGGAAAAATATTACGCGAAAACTTCGACCGCCACCCGTAAAATTGACGTCGGTTTTAAAAACAAACTTTACCAATTAAATTTTAGATTTAGATTTTGCCTTAAACACACAGCGCACACATCACACTCCATACAAAATAATCACTGGACAAACTAATTGAAGCACATCACCAAGGGCGCAAGCCTAACTTGTGAGATAGGTAAATTATTAAATAATAAATCAAAATAAATATATATATATATATATATATATCATATTATATTATATATATATAGTATATATATATATATATATATATATATATATATATATATATATATATATTATATAATATATATATATATATCAGGCTTGGATTCAAGTAATTTGTTCCAGTACAAGTACAAGTACTCTAGAGTTGTTCAATTTCAAGGATTTAAGCATATTTAAACATGTTTCAATGAGCTAATCATCTTCCAGAAAAGAAAAGAGAAAAACTTGCTATATATATATATATATATATATATATATATATATATATATATATATATTATATATTATATATATATAATATATATATATTTATATATATATTATATATATATAAGTATATAATTATATATATACTCATATCATCATCATGCATCATCATCATCATCACCGCCCATTTTCTCAGACTGGGGGTAAGGTTGCGTAACATGCACCGTGAAAAAGAAAAGTAGTAGAAAAGAAAGCTCAACCTTAACCGACACCCTTTTATACCTTTTTGTGAGAAATCGTCGCAGTCTCAGAAAATCCACTAGAGCTTCACGGGACCGAGACGAAACCCTCAACTATGGCATCTCGTCAATGTGGGGTTTATCCCTTGGCCCAGGTGAGGCTACAACCATCCCCACAAAAAAAAACCCGCCATTCACTCCTATTATGGCACCTTTCTTCTCGCCTCTATCAAACTCACATTGTTTCCTCATCCAGGCTTTCATGCTTTACCTAAGACTCATCCATCTTTTCTTCCGGTCTCTACTCCACGCCGGTCGATTCCCAGCAAAATACAGCACTCACACACTAATAACATCCGTTTAACAACCGCTATCTCCATCCCTTTCCACAATGACCAAACGAATCTCACGTACTTCTCATTTATTCTCTCATTTAACCCTTTTCTTCACACCAAAAATTCCTCTAATACGCTCTTCCCAATTTTATCAATTAAATTCTCTACACGCTACACACCCCCTAAGATTGTCATCTGCTGAACACATTGTACTTTTAGATCATGCCCGTCGTGATTTCAAAACCATCTTGGGTCCAGTCACTTACTGTAAGTACAGAGGACATTAACACAGTGTAACAAAATACCCTCATGTAAGATCCTAGGGCACTCAAGACTTCGTCCCTTTTACATCACCAACGATTATAATTGCACGCAGACACTTCCTGCATTCACAACTTCCTACTACACTTGCATCAATCCCTTCTCATTTTCATTCACTTTAAATTTTAAATACTTCAAACTCGGACACTTTTTTTCCCACAGCTGTTCTAATTTCAACACAACCGAGGACTGGTCCTCACTCACAACCATAACCTTCACTCTTACTACGTTAGCTTTCAAATCTATCTTTTAAAACACCTCTTACAATTCCCTCTAACCATCACTCTCAAAACTCTCATTCGATTCGCTAGCACAAACCAAATCATTCGCAATCATAATGAGCTGGGAACCCTCCACTCTCTTCCATTCTCCATATTCTAACACCATCCCTGCCAACCCCCTCTTATTCTTTCATAACCCATCCATATACCAATTAAATAACCAGGAGACATAACAACTCCTGCCATCACTACTGGAAATATTGACCAATCACTTTCAACTCTTTTATTTTTTCACACGCTTCAAGCTATCGTCAATACACTACTTTTGATTCTACTTCAGAAGCTTTACCCGACCAACATCAATATATGCAGCTAACACCATGCATAGAGCTTCCCTATTAATCATATCGTACGACGCCTGTTGCAAATCCATAAACCTAATACAATTTATTCTTCTCCCTATTTTCCCAATTATTTTGTTTCAAATGTAAGGAGACTGGACACACATGCACTCTATCATTTACTGAAACGCACTTTGTGCTTCAAACAATTTAATCTATCAGTGTCCCTCGCACGCACCTCCCTTTTCGACCAAAATAACAGCATATATATCTTCCCTCCAACACTCAGTAAACTAATTGTGTATAACACCTACAGTTACCTTATCCAACTATCCACCATACCCTTATATAAGGGTACTATATTATTGCTCGCTTTCAATTCTCTCGAAAGCCTATACACCTCCAGAAAACGACCTTTGGTTTTAACAGACTAACTTCACAATATCTCAATTATCAATCAACATCATCGACCTATATACTTTACTGGAATTGACGAAACAAAAAATTATTATATGTCTTCATTCTACATATTTTAAAAATCGACTTAATTAAAACTCTTTTTGACAGGGGATTAAAAATTTACTTCATTCTTATTTAAATTTTTATAAAGAACTTGATTTTTCTGAAAACATTATTTCTGAAAAATGGGTTCCCAGAATTTATAATTGACTCAACTTTTTCGAAAATTACTTTCAGCAAAATTTAACGACAAATCTCAGGCTAAAATTAACAGATCCTAAGGATATTTGGTGAAACTAAAGAGAAGTTACCTGCATCGATATCCCGAAACGTAAGATAGGCTAACAAGAAAACTGATAACTATATGGAAACAGCGTATGAAAATTTGTCTCAATAATGGAAAAAAAATTAATTTTTTATTTATTTTTATTATAATATCTTATAACTACGATATGTACAAGAAAACTAATAACATATTTATAATCAGCGTATGAAATATGTATGAATAAAAGTTTTTTTTAAACTAAAAGAATACCGTAGGGTTAAACCGCAAAGATGCAAAAGAGTCGGGGTCTCTTCGGCCTCTTGGGGACGACGGTGGTAGGACTAATTTTCCCCCCCCTACGGGGTACTGGAATACGTCCGCCCCCCTGTCCCAACCGTCGGCTCGAGCCCCCTAAAAAAAATTTATATGTTGATTTCCATCATATGTTCATAAAGATTTATACATAGAGCTTTTAGGATATAAAAAAAAATATAAAAAAAGTAAAAATTTTTTTTTCATTATTCCATACAAATTTCATACGCTGATTCCATATATGTTATCAGTTTTCTTGTACCTATCTTAGTTTTCGAGATATATCGCGGTTAAACTTCTTTTAGTTGGCCAGGATATTTTAGTATGGAGGTTGCCTTTTAAGGGAAATCAGTTCGAATTCGACGTTAACAATTGACGTGGTTTTAAAACAAAAACTTTAACACAATTAAATTTAGATTTAGATTTTCCCTAAAAAGGCAACCTCATACAAAGATATCCTGGCCAAACTAATTGACAAGGGCGAAAGCCGCTACCTTGTGAGAATGGTAAATATAAATAATTAACTAAAATAATATCATATATATATATATATATTTATAATATATATATATATATATATTAATATATTATATATATATATATATATATATATATATATTATATATATATATATATATATATATATATATATATATATATATATCAGGCCATATTGGGTTCAAGTACATCTTTGGTCAGGTAAACGTACACAGTATCTAGAATTGTTTAAGTACAAGTACTCTAGAATTTGATCAAGTACAAGTTCATGGTATCAAGTACAAGTACAAGGTCTTATGAAAAACTTGCATATATATACTATAATATATATATATATATATATATATATATCTATACTATATAATATATATAATATATATATAATATATATATATATATCATCATCATCATAAATCATTATATTATTATTATTAATATCATCATCATAACCCACCTTCTCTCCCAAAGACTGGGGTAAGGTGCGTACATGCACCGGAAACGGAGAAAAGTATAGAAAAGAAAGGGAAAACGTATCACCCCATTTATATACCTTTTGGTGAGAACTCCCAGTCAGAAAATCTGACTCTAGACGCTTCACGGGACCGAGACGAACCCTCACTATGGCATCTCTGTCAAATAGTGGGGTTTATCCTTGGCCCAGGTGGCTACAACCATCCCCCCACAAAAAAAAACCCGCATTTCACTCTTATTATGCACCTTTCTTCTCGCCTCTATCAAACTCACATTTTTCTCGTCTCCAGGACTTTCCCTTTACCTGACTCAATCCACATTTTTCTTCGGTCTCCCAGCGCACTCACCATCCCAACACACTCACCAACTATACATCCGTTTAACCAACCCCACCACAACCACCTATCTTCCATCCTTTCCACATGAACGAACCATCTCAACGTACTTTCCTTTATTCTCTCATTTACCCCTTTTCTTTACCGAACACCACAAAAATTCTCTAATACGCTCTTCCAATTTTTATCATTATTCTCACACCTAACACACACCCTAAAGATTGTCCATCTGAACACATTGTACTTTAGATCAATGGCCTCGTATTCCAAACCATGGTCTCACATAATATATCATTAACACAGGTAACCCAAAATACCACTCATGTAAGATCGCTAGGGCACTCAAGCGACTTCGTCCCTTTACATCGCACCAACGATTTAATTGGCACAGACACATTTCCTGGCCATTCACAACTTCCTACTACAACTCTGCATCATCCATTCTCTATTTCATTCAACTTTATTTTAAAATAATTCAAACTCAGACACTTTTTCCAGCTGTTCATAATTTCAAAACAACCGAGACTGTCCTCACTGCACAACCATAGACTTACTCTTTATATAACGTTTAATTTCAAATCTTTAATCCTTTACACACCTTACCAAATCCCTCTACCAATCCTCTCAAACTCTCTTCAGATTCGCTACACAAAACCAAATCATTCGCATATAATGGCTAGGGAACCCTCCACTCTCTTCCATTCTCCATCATTTAACACCATCCCTGCCAACCCCCTCTATTCTTTCATAACCCGCATCCATATACTAATTGAATAACCAAGGAAGACATAACACAACACACTCCTGCCTCACTCTGCTATTAATATTGAACAATCATTTCAACTCTATTTATTTTTTCCAACACGCTTCACTATCGTCATAACATACTTTTGATTCTCATTCAGAAGCTTACCACCAACATCATATATGACTAACACCTGCCATAGAGCTTCCCTATTAATCATATCGTACGCCTGTTGCAAATCCATAAAACCTAAATACAATTTATTCTTCTCCCTATTTTCCAATTATTTGTTTCAATGTAAAGACTGGATCCACACATCCTCTATCATTACTAAACGCACTTTGTGCTTCCACCAATTATCCTTCAGTCACTGCGACGGCCTTCTTTCGAAATCTGGGCTGATCCAATCATCTTATATTTTTTCCCCTACAACATCGTAAACTAATTCCCTTATAATACCTACTGTTACCTTATCCACCTACCCTTATATAGGGTACTATTATTGCTCTTTCAATCTCTCGGAACTATACCCTCCAGAAACGCTTTGTTACACAACTTCCAAATCCAATCAATCAACATCTCGCCTATATACTTTTACTGGATTGACGACAAAACTTTATTCTTTTCATTCTTCATATTTTTAAAAAAGCTGACTTAATTAAAACTCTTTTTGGCAGGCGATAAGTACAAAATTTCGTCATCCTTATGGTGAATTTTACAAGGAACGTTGAAATTTTCTGAAACATTATCTTTCTGAAGAATGGGTTCCAAGAATTTATTATTAGAAAGTCAACTTTTAAAGAAATTACTTTGAATTATTTAATATCTATCGACACAACACCTCAGGCGCTAAATTAACAGATCCTAAGGATATCTGTGGAAACTAAAGAAGATTTACCTGCATGATATCTCGTAAATTTACTAAGATAAGGTACAGAAAACTGATACAATATGGAACAGCGTATTAAAATTTGTAAGGAAATGGAAAAAAAATTATTTTTTTATTTTTTTAATATTCTCCTAAAACAACGATAGGTACAGGAGAAAAACGTAAATAACATATTTAGAATCAACGTATGAAATATGTATGAAAAAAGAAAAGAATACCCCAGGGTAAACCGCAAAGATGCAAAGAGTCGGGGTCTCTCGGCCTCCTTGGGGACGACGGGGTAGGACTATTTCCCCCCCCCTACGGGGTATGGAAAAACGTCCCCCCCTCTGTCCAGCCGTCGGCTCGAGCCCACCTAAAAAATTTTATACGTGATTCCATATATTGTTATTAGTTTTTTCTTCTCCCTCTCGTATATATATATATAATCAAAAAATATATAAAAAAGTAAAAAAAAATTTTTCATTTTCCATACAAATTTCATACGCTGATTCCATATATGTTATCAGTTTTCTTGTACCTATCTTAGTTTTCGAGATATCATGCGGTTAACTTCTTTAGTTTGGCCAGGATATTTTGTATGAGGTTGCCTTTTTAAGGGAAAATCAGTTACGAAATTCGACGTAAAATTGACGTGGTTTTAAAAACAAACTTTACACAATTAAATTTAGATTTAGATTTTCGAGTGAAAACAAAACTGGAAAATATTTAATTTAAAGATACATTTCTCTCAATGTAGTCATGTTGTTAAATACATACGAGAGAGAGTGAGTGGAGAACTAGCGATAACCGGACCTACATAGGAAAGACAATACGAAGCCTTTCCATACGTATTGCAGAGCATAAAGGTATTTCATTTAGAACTCTAGATCATTTACATCATCCCCACTATTCAGCTATAAATGCTCATTCTCTTCAGGAAAACGACCATATACGTGATACGAATTTTGGAATTTAGTCCCAACTGAAGAACCCGACAATCCATTCAGTTGATTAGAATCCTTGTATACTTTGGCATCTCAAACACCCGACCCTTAAATGAAACTCTACAAGCTTTAAAAGTCTATACATACTGCAAGTGAGAATTTTGTTTAAATCATGAACTCTTTAACTGCATAATATTTGTAATCATTTAATTTCTCTATATGGTTTATTTAATTCCATTTTATATATTTTACTCTTTAATTTTAATATACTAATATTTTGGTTTAAAAATTTTATGCATTTTTTATAATTGTTATGATCTTGAAAATGGAAAAGCATATTTCGTAAACTAAGTCCGCATAAATAAAGTCTTTTATATATTATAAATATATATATATATATATATATATATTATATATATATATATATAATATATATATATATATATTATATATTTATATATATATATAGTATATATATATATATATATAATATATATGATGGCCAGCATCCCGAAGAGGCCAGGCATGTAACTAGAAACTAAACATCTAGAGTAAAATAAATCACATTTGAGAAATGAGGCAAGCAATTTAAATCGATTGAATAGAAAAAAATATATATTTTTTCTAACAAGTAAGGAAGAACATCGTTAAATATTTAATATAATCTCAAACCTCGCAAGTTCACGCGAAGCCTGTGATTGACCTTGATCAATGCATTGGTTTGCACGATAGCAGTTGCCAAATACCCACTGCTTATTTTACCGCTTTGGAGACACAATATGTTAAACTTTTCTTTTATATCCCTTTTTAGGGGGTTTCGAGCCGATCGGGAGAGGACAGAGGGGGGTACGCGAAGTCCCCCCCGATGTCCCCCGGTAGGGGCCGAGAAAAAACCCGACTCTTGCCATCTTTTAATTTTTGAACCCGCGTCGAGTATGGTTTAGGTTATAAGAAAGAAAATAAATTCACAACAACTTTCGCGGCAATAATTCAACATTTTGGGGCACTTTTCCCGTCCGCCGCGCTCACCCTCCGACTACTCCACAGCTCTTCGTTTTGGGTCAAAAAACTAATTTTTTCAACAATTTTAAACAAATTTAATTTTTTAAACAAGTTTTTTTTTATTTGTTTATGTTTTAATTTAAGGGCGTAAAAATGTCTCCCCTGATAATAAATGATCATTTATTTTCGGTGTAGCTGTATAGGGTTTTTTTATTACGATGCCTGGACCTTTTATATGCTTGACCATAATATATATTAAAAATAAATTAAAATTAATTATTAATTTGAAGAAAAAACGCTAAAATGTAAAAAAAAAAATATTTACTACATAATATATATATATATATATATATATATATATATTATAATATATATATCTATATTATTTCTATATATATAATATTAATTAATTATTACTTACGTTTGTTATAAAATAAATAAAAATTTTCCTTGGTGCACTTTTAAATATATATTTTTTTAAAACATATATTACATAAGTATAAGTATATATATATATATATATATATATATATATATAATATATATATATTATATATATATATATATATATATAATTATATATATATATACCCCCTCCTTAAAAAAACCGTTTTTTTAACAACAGCCTATATATATATATATAATATATATATAATTATATATATATATATATATATACATGATACTATATTTAGAATATATAAATTTATTTAAAAATTTAAAAAATATATAAATTTATTTTCAAAAAATAAAATTTTAATTTAAATTTCATATTTTAAAAAAAATTTAATTTAATAAATTTTAAATTAACTATTATCAACCCGTTAAAAACCCGACTTTCCCGAAAGTGTGAACCCTATTATATATATATATATAGTATATATATATATATATATATATATATATATATATCCATATATTTCTAGATATATATATATATATATATATATAATATATATCACATATCTGTGGTAGAAATATACAGTATAATAGTATATATACATTACGGTTGGAACAAACATGTTTTTTTTAAAAAAACCTAAAAACCATTGTTTATTATTTTTAAAAAACAAATAAAACCAATCTGTTTTTATATGTGTTTTTTGGGGGGGGGTTTTATCTATTTTGATGGTTTAAATGTAGTTTTTAAATTATTTTAAAGATGAAATTTAAAGATGAAAAGGAATACAAACTACTGGAAACTGTTAAACACATGTGCTAACACATATTTTAAAATTCTTAATAATTTTCTTTAGATTCAAATTAAATTTTTCAAATTTTTATTTTGTTAACTGTAAACTGGTATAAAATTTATTATTATTTTTTTTGAGTTTTCCCATAAACGTCATGAGTAAATATTATTTACTGTGTATATTATAATAATATAAACTCTATCCTGAAAAAAGGTTTCACAACTTTAATTTATTTATCAATCCCAAAAAAATTATATACTCTGCCGACGATGCACACCTTCGAAACACAAAGTAATATTGATAAAAACTACAATAATAGTAATGATTTAAAGTATTTTAAGAGTTGAAACATCTTGGCAACTTAAGTTGTGAAAGAAATTATAAAGAATGATGGTAGAACTTATAAGTATGTAAGCCATTATTAGTAGATTGAATCACTTTATATTGTAAGGCTTAAATTACAGCTGACAAAGACAGTTTGTAATTTTTTTTCGCATTCTATGACTCAAAGCACATCGCTCATACATCATTCTTGTGTATAGTATATATAGGGTATAGTATAATGATACTATATATATATATATATAATATATTACTATAATGATATATATATATATATATATATATGTATATATATATATATATATTATTATAATATCTGGAAAATGTTACTTAAACGCTCCACCTGATTAGGTTTACACGGAACGGGAGCGCTCGGAATCAAAAAAAGACATTTCACAGGTTAGCATGCTATGGATAGCGAATAAATAATGATTGTTCCTGAGGTTAGGGTCGAATAAATGAATTTTTTTTTTTTTTAACATGCTGTTCAAGAAAAAAATTATATAATATATTTTGTAAAAGTATTAATACACGGCAATGTAGGGGGGCTCGAGGCCCGACGGGGAACAATTCACAGGGGGGAAGGAACGTTTTCCATATCCATCTCCCGTAGGGGAGGGGCGGAAGGAACCTCCGCGACACCCAAATTGGTATTATGGTATTTGGGTGTCGCGGGGGGGAAAGGTTCCCTACCGCCGCTCCCCATACGGGGTATGGGAAAACCGCGCATGTAAACTGCCCCACTATCGCGATGAACGACGAAGGCAGAGAAGGACCCTGTGGTTCCCCCGTAGGCTCGAGAGCCCCCTATCATTGCCGTGTAATACTTTTACAAATATATATACTAATTTAGCCCCTAGAACAGGTTAAAAAAAAAAAAATTCATTTCGACCTAGAACACTCTATTTATGTAGTCATAGATGCTACGCTGTGACGGTTTTTTTAATTTTGATCCGCTGCTAGAACCGTTCTACGTGGTTAGGGCGTTAGTAATGCGCCTTTGTCGCTCGAGTAAGTATAATATAGTGTAATAATAATACGGCACTCATGTTAGTAGTGGTAATAGTGACTAGTAATGTATATATAATTAGTATAGATAGTATATTTATATATATTATATAAGGTATATTATTATATAGGTATATATATATTATTATATTATATATAGTTATATAATAAGGATAGGTAAATATATATAAACGAGGGTATTAATCCACATATGATATGAGTGTTGAGTCCAAGAATGCTGAAAAATACAAGCTGTCTTTATGTCAGCTGTAATCTAAGCCTATCGATATAAAAAGTGAGTTCAATCTATCTAATTAAATGCTTAAATTAATCATATCTTCTATCATCATTCATAATTTCTATTCTAAATTAATATTAATAATAGACTTTAAACCTCTTAAAAATACGCTTTAAATCATTACGTGAAATATAAGTATATTAAGTACTCTAGGTAGTAGCTATATATATTCGGTCGCTATAATAATAGTATATATATACATATACACGTGCATATATAACATACAAGTAGCGAGTTAGTATATTATATATAAGGTATGGATATTATATAATTATAAGAAAGAAAGTGGTCCTACATGGTGAGGAGTAGCTGAGAGACACAGGGAGTGAGGGGGCGCGTGTAGGCCGCCCTTTGTCTAGTCGTGTTATTCGGAAGACTTTTTTTTATTAACGGAGAAATTTGTGCAGCTTTTTTTTTTTTTTGGTTCTTTTTTTCTTTTTTTTTGTTTTTTATAACACTAAGAATCTGCAAGGAGGGGTGGTAGAATTAGAAAAGGGAGGAGGAAGGTCTGTGCATACCGAAACTGAGGATTGGACGATTGGTAGCGATGTGCGGGTCAGTCGTGGGTCTCGCGTTCGGGATCCCATGTCGGGGTGGGAGACTAACGGGGTAGGAACTTAAATTCCCCCCGTCGACCGGGGAGGGTAAGGGTCAGTCCGGAGGGAGAGCTACATCCCCAGCTCGTTATTGGGTAATGGTGGTTGGAGCTCAGTGTTAGGCCAGGACGCGGGGAATCGGTAGTGGATGAATAGGGGATCTGGATTTCAGGAAAAGAGGTAGAGGGGTTTTGTTCGTGGCTGCTAATGATTGTGGAAAGCTGCGCAGCTCACCTGGCAGATTGACTGGGATATGCATGAAGTGGCGTTTCGATCGTGAGAGAGCAAATAATTCACCCTGATAATTCCTTACGACGTGCTAGCCCCTGTAGGTATGCGGGCCGACCGTTACGACGCGAGCCACGCCCGGTTGAGGGACGGATCAGATGTGGTAAGGGAATAGAGCAGACGGATCAGTAGGGTATGGCTTACCCGGACGGACTGGATTGGATAGGAATTTTGAAGTGGGCTCGTCGATCGGGTGATTGGGTGGTGCTGCGGGAACTCCGACGAGTAAGCTAGTAGAAGCCTCGGAGTAGATCATAGTGGCTTAATGAGGTACCTGAAGCAATGTGAGACGTGTTTAGAGCCCGGCAATACGCTGAGGACTAGGGTACTTGGTAGTACGTGGTAAGCTGGTGAGGCGGTAAAACCTCTGGTAGTAGATGTCGAGGTCATTTTGAGAGGCTGTAGCACCGGAAGTCGAATGGAGAGTGTGCTGGGCTGGCGCTAGTCTCTGTGTTTGTGTGCCCTTTGGGTGATCGGCGGGCTCGACCTTAAGGTAGCGAGTAGGCGATGGGAGGGGGACCCTGGGGCTTCTGAGTGACCGGCAGGTTACGTGGGGGACCCAAGTTCGGGTAGTGGAAGTGGAGTGGGGTGGGAGGGGGGTCGTTCTGTGTACTGTGCTGGTACAGGTGGCGAATTAGATGATCGTGGGAGTAACGGGTAGAGTCAGAAAAAGACGGGCGGTTATAGATATAGGTTTAGGCCCCGTTGCTTGAGCTCGCGCGAGAAAATGAATATTGGGAGATTGAGAACACACAACAGCTTGCTTTGAGGTAGGTTCCACTTTGACGGTATGAGACGGCCTCCTTGGAGCGGGGGCGACCGAACTGGCAGGGAACTTAGCGCCTGACGGAACTACAGGGCAGCTTTAGCGAGAGAGGATGTCAGCGCGATGAGGACAGAATTGTAAGACATGTAGTGTTGACAGGACGGGAGGAGTACGATAACAATTGAGGCGCGCATCTTGTAGGAATCTAACAGAGACACATATGATGTACTGGGGGGGGCTGGGAGGGGAGGGTGGTGGCATCGATGGCAGGAGGGGATATGCGGAAAACGTCCCCCCCTAATGGTTTCCCCGATGGGCTTCGAAGGCCTCCTCTAGTAGCTGCCGTATAAAGACGCAAAATTTAAGATGAGAAGCATAAAGTCTATTATTTTATCGAGAAAAACCCCAATAAACAGGTCTCTAATAGTTGCCTGTGCTAGATAATATTACTTTCTGTGTAGAATTTTTATAATTCTTACAACAATAAATTTTTTTTTATTATATATTATTTTATTGGTTTTACATGTTTTTCCTATGTGAAATTTTACATGGATTTCAAAAAATGTATTCTTTTCGCTCGTTAGCTATTGGAGTAGCTTTGTTGGAGATATAATTGAGTACTACTCACATAGTCGGCGCATTTTGTGTTTTTATTTTTTGGTTTTTTCTGTTAGATATTTTTTAACAATTTCGCGGACCGCCATTGGAGCCAAGCATTTCCCCTAAGCATGTATTTAGACGTTTTCAAACTGTAGGCATTAATGAGTTTTTAAAGATAACATAATGAGGACAAATGGAAATGCGTGGGCCGCTATATATATAATAATAATATATATATATATTATATTATATACTATGATATATAATAGTATAATATATAATAGTATATATATACTATATTATATATGATACATATAAGTAGTAATATATATATAAAGTTATATAATAATTATATATTACGTATATATATATATATCATATATATTATCTATATAATATGTAGTATATATATATATATATATATACTATATTATATATATATATATATTATATTATATATATCTAGGCCTTGCACGGGGGGAGCTCGTTTCGTTCCGATTAAAATGGCTGTTCTTGAATCTAACTTTTTTGGGTTAGAGGCGAGTCTTTTCCCTCAAAGTGGGCGATAACGCCCTCTTGTGGGCGCTGGAGGCCTAGAGGGGGGGCGGTAGGGGGCCTAGAATAAAATGGGGGGTGTTGAAGTGGTTTAGGGGGCGATGGCTGATTTGTAATTGTCTTTCTCTTTAATAATTTTTAAAAGGTGACTGAAATTAAAACCTACCTACTACAGAACATCGATTATTTAGTAATTTTTAGGCTCGATATTTCCTGCGTGTTTGATTGCTTAATTTTTATTTTTATAATTTAATATTTATAAACTGTATTTGTAGTTGAACGGTGGGATTAGTGCTGTGGCACACGGCTGGCTTACTAAAAAGGAGAAATCGTTTCGTGTTACGCGTGAACGCGGCGACTTGCGGCTGTTTTTTGAGTAAATTCGACCTGATATCATCAAACTTGTTAAAAATCATTAGATTTCATCCTTCACATTAGATTAGTTTTAAAATTAAAATTGATTATGCTTGTTTAAAATTAAAATTGATTATGTTTGTTTTAATTTGAATAAAACATATTATTAATATTATAAAGTTGCGTTTTAACTTTTAATTGCTCTCACTTGTAAAAAAGTCTCGTTTAGAATGTAAATTTAAACTCCAGACCAGACTAATATAGCACACTATATTAACATTAATTAAAGTAATGAATGTCATTGTAGTTTTTAGTTTCTGATAAAGTAAAGAAAAAATTGGGGGGCGCTGAAAAATAATTGACTTTTTCAAAGTGGGCGGTAGACGAAATAGGTTTGAGAACCTCTGGGTTAGAGGATAGCTCAGTTAGTAAAGCATCGAGTATATCGTTCTCAGTCGCAACACGCGGTGGTTCGATCCCAGAGAAGGCAGTTTCTTTATCATCTTCCTTACAATCTTATTAAATTAATTGCGTTTTTTTATGCAATGTATAGAAAACTATACATATTAGAGAACGGGGGAAGAACAGGGTGAACACCTGGTGATGTCGCCTTGACGGGAGCTCGTTCGCTTAAAAGCTGTTCTTGAATCTAACTTTTTATTGGTTAGAGGATGAGCTCGTTGAGTAAAGCTATATCAGTTCTCAGTCGCAACAAGCGGTGGTTCGATCCCAGAGAAGGCAGTTTTCTTTATCATCCCATTATTGTTCTTTGTTTACATCTTATATATATATATATATATGTATATAGTTGTTTATAGCTATGGATATATCTTTGTGAATATTTCACCAAATATTTTATATCGTACTATATGTATATATATATAGTATATATATATATATATATATATTATATATATATATATTACTAGATCAAAGTATATATATGTTATAAATATAGATATATATATTATATATATATAAATACTATATAATATATATGAAAATGGTGGTTTTAGCATGGAATATCTTTGTGAATATTCCACCAAATGAAATATCCCTCGCAGGGTAGATAGAGTATATTCATACTCAATACGAAAGGTAATCGTACAACCCCCGAGTGAATTGGTCAAGTATAAGGGAAATGGGACCCAAAAAAAGTCGTTCGAGTCATCGTAAGTAGGCTGACTACATTTTTACGATACTCCGAGAAAACAATTTTTTAGGAAAACCTTCTGGTGACACTTTTTTTTACCTTTTTCTAAATTTTTTATAGATGGATAATAAATTCTTTTTTAGGACAAATAATATTAAAGATATTTATATAAAAATATATATAAAATATATTTTTAAAAGAGATATTTTTTTTTTACTAATATTAGGTTTTATCTCAATAGAAGGATAACCAAATAACCAATCGATCGTTTGATCATTCAATTATTTAGTGCAATCCAAATTTATTGGTTGTGATTTAAAAAAAGTTAGAATGTAATGAAAACTCGCGCAACAAAATGCTTCTTAAATTCAGTTGCCCTTTCATCGCGTTTTATCCCTAAAAATGTGAATAAATGACCTGTTGATGATAAAATTATCGACATCATTACCAATGCCTCGGTTGTTGCAATTTGAATATGAACTGCATCTATATCACTAATTTTGCATTTATCGAAGGCCGCTGCAAGCCTAGTAGTCATTAGTTTACGTCATCCTCACTTCCTTTTTGCTTCTCGCGATGCTTCCATATCTTGTGGGAGAGGATGCTCTAGCACAATAATATCAGTAGATTTTCCAGCAACTGGTACGTACTACAATGGAATCCGATTCTAAACTAATGCTTGAGAATGACGATATCATCAATTCAGCAGTTTGCTCTATACAACTATTAGAGGGATTTAGTGATGCGACATCAAATAAAACAATAAAAATTGTCAAAGGGTATCAGTAATGAATTATTGAATTTTTTGTAATACATTACTTGCGTAATAGTTCATGTTCACAACCAATTCGCTCTTTTTTCATGAAGGCCGTCTCTTCTCGTTAAGCAACTCTTCTTTCTCTTTCAAGTTCCTCATAATCAATTCCGTACATGAATCCCGGCCGTCATTTTAACCGTTGATTAATCAAATACTGCTGTATGCATGTACAAAGTCAAACAAATCCAATCGCAGTTTACATTTCATGAAATCTCTTTTGTGGACTCCAAATGGCTGCCATTGTATAAACTTAACATAGCTATTACAAGCCGTAATATTCTTTTCTTACTTCTCTGTCTTTATATTAACATTTTTTCTAAATATATTGATTTTCATAATATATTTTTAAATTTGCATGTTATTATCATATACAATATAAATTCATTTTTTCTTGAAAGTTTTACAATTATGTATTTGATAATATAAAGTGTAAAATATTAATAGTTGGATTTATCAGACTAGTTCTCATACAGACCAAATTTCATATTTAAAAGTGTTTATCTAACTTTTATATTTAGTAATTTAGAATATATAATCGATGTTTTAGCGCTGTTCTACTATTATTATACAAAGTATAAAGGTAACTATTAATTTATTCTATCAACTAGTTCTGTCTATATATTATATAACTAATTCGTAATAGTGTGAGAAATTCTTGCTATATTTGTTTTTGAAATATATATATACGTATTTTTAATATGTACAAAGTATTATTTAATTGCCCATCTTACTTACGTGTTATACATCATTATAAATAATTATATATCTATTAAGAAATTAGGCTACTGTAATCTCGAATTATTGTAAAATATTATTATATAGTCCCTTGAAACTCATAATATTAATATTTTCTCTCTCAATCTTTTAGTTAGATTTTATATAATATATTAATATAATACATAATAACGTATCGTTGTTTACGTTAATGACTTACCTCTTCAAATTCAGTGAGATTAATTTTTTAGTGCTCTATTCTTATTGATATTCTTCAACTTATATATTATTTTACTATGGTTCTTTTATCTTGCAGGTATTGATGAATACACTCTCAAACTGCTCACTCACATACGACGTTTTACCTAGATTGAGGTCTAATACATAATGTTTATATAGAGTAGGAAGTTAATGATTTTATTATTTTTAAGTACATTTATTATTTCTAAATATTATTCTTTAGGCTTAATAAATTACCTATTTTAAATTGATGCTTATTAATTGGTCATCTTCATTTATAAGTACAGTATATCAGGTCTCACATATTGTTGTTATTACGCATAAACTATTAATATAATATACCTTATATAATGTATATCATTCCTAAGATCCTTTCTCTAGTGACTAAATACTTGTAGGATAAATTTGTTCATACATTATAGTGAAAGTAATAGTTATATACTAACTACCCAAAAAGGTATAAAACATCAAGATATTTACTCACTTAGTAATAATAGTAGTGCCAGGGTGACCAGGGTACATGCTGGTGTGATAATAGTAGCGTATATTATAGTGGAGAAGTGAGACTATAGCTATGATCTAGCAATGGTATCGATAGTGCTACAGGGGCGGCATGCACGGAAAGTTACGCTAAATATTAGGCTCATAAATATATAAGATGTGACATCGAGCATAGGACATATAATAGAATGATACTAGAGTAGGACTCACATACATAGACTAGATTCAGTTGGTATAACTCACGGGGTATAAATAACATGCGGCCATCGGATGAGCATATGCACCTAATAGGGATAAACGACGTCTCACGGGTATGTCCACTCGGGACTAGGATATAGCTACATTGAGGTAAAGTCCTCATAGGTTAAATAAAGGTCAGTGCCCTCCAGGATAAACGGAGCCTAGCGGTATACAAGCTAGTGATAGTATATGGAGTGATGCAATAGTTCGAAGGGTCGCGAGTAAGTTGTATATGAATTGTGAATATAATATAAATATAATAAAGATAATAAGAAAATTAATAATATTAACGAAATATAGCGACTAGATATCTCTGTATAGTTTCGGAATTAAAAGAACCATCCAAGTCAAGAAAATATTGATTCAAATACTGTGTGACTGGAGTCATACATTTTGCTGTTTGGAGTGGAAGAAGTTGAAGATTGTTATTGTCTTATTGAAGTTCTCATATATCATAAATATTTCGGGTATAGGTGTAAGGGAGGTTAAATTTTTCGTGGGCTCTAGGGTACAATTTTTGAGAGCTGTTCAAAGTGATAGCAAAACTTATAAACTTAGAGGAGTAGTTGAAGACGCAGGTGACAACCAAAATCCGATGTAGATCTCATGACTCAGCTAGTGAGGGAATGTGCCAGATACGGCTTTCCCTGGAAGATAAGAAACGCTACGCATGAAGTGCGTCTGCTTCAAGATGCAGCTCGGTAGACGACAGCAAGCGAGGGTGAACCGAATGTAACAGACTATACTGAAGACTGACGGAAGGAAGCGGGAAATAAAGTTGATATAATATATGATAAAGATAAGAGATATAAGTGAATAGAAGAATAGATATAGTATATAGTAAAGTGTATAGAATATAATATAGTGAATAGAATAGATAAAGAAGAAGAAGAATATATAAGAAATATATATATAGATAAAAGGAATATAGTATAATATATATATTGATAAAGTTAATAAGTCTAAGTAATATAATATAAGAAAGAAGTAATAAAGTAAAGATAAGTATATCATAGAGAATATGAGAAGTAATATTAAAAGAAGGTAAGAAGGAATAGATAGTAGTGATAATATGGGAGTAAAGAACGTGATAAAGTAATATTAAAAACGGTGGAATAAATTTGGAAAACTAAAAAATGCGCATGTGTGACGATAACTACTTTGCTCTATTGGATGTTCTCCTACACTGCAAATGATAAAAATTGCGCACTGAGTGAAAAATTAAACTAAAAACTCATATACTACAAAAAAATGCTCTCTGTATAGGACATTTCGCAGAGAGATACTTTTGTGAACTCTTGATAGATCTCTACGTGCTTCAAGCAAGAACTTTTAGGCATCTTAGTATTGATTTTAAGTTGATTATATGTGTTTATTATTTATCAATATTAGTGTATGGCAGTATGTCTAACTAGTGTATTGAAAAAAATATCAAGTATTATATATGATATTTTATTAAATAATTCATATTTTTACTATTTATACCTATTAATTTTTCTTATATGTTAATACTAATATCTATAGAAGCTTCTCACTTAGGAGATGATCTGTACTATTACTAAGCAATACAATTAACATCAATCATATAGTGTTTAGGGTATAATAGTTATATATTTTATGTGTTATATATATTATATTTGTGGGTTGAGCGTATTTTTTTAATCTAATTCGTCGTATTATATAATAGACAGATTAGTTTATTCATATTAGGCGGTGGATTAATATATATCCCTATAGTTGAGTCATAGGGAAAAGTGCTTTGTAAACTGCAATAATCCTCGCAAGGGATGGTTATGACTGCGATTAAGAAATACAAGCCCTTAAAATATTTAGTGAGTTGGATAAAGAAGCAAGATATGTATATAACGTGAGATATGAAGATTTAAAGACAAGAATTTCCTGAGGCAATTAAAGCCTTTATATATAGGGTCCCTACTTACATAGCTCTAGGTATTTCATGTGTGTCGTTTGAGCTCTCCCAAAACCTTGGGAAGCTAGAACTCGTTTGTAATAGAGAGACTGAAATTTTGCTTTGAGAAGAAATGGTTCATCATTACTATTTTTCTTTATTTAAGTCTAATTTTTTATTTTATCAGGTCATATAAAGATTAGATCTAGAGGAAATTGAAGCATACCTTATATAAATACTTATTCATTAATTATGTAAATTATTAATTATTCTTTGGGTGAAATTACCGTAGATTCATTCGCTCAATATGAGTTCTCTATTAATTATAATTATTATCTATATATTATACTCTAGAGTTATCTCATTCATATAATTAGTCAAGCTTATCTGAGTTTATATAATTCTATTTATAATCGTCATTATTTGATTTATATACTATTTATAATCTATATGTGTTTGTTTAGCTAAATAGTTTTTCATCATATATATTACATAACTTAGATGCTTATGGGCTCTTCAGATTTTCATGGGGATTACTTTTACTAGTAGCTCTTCATAGATACAGGATATAGGAATTAAAAATTTATTTATATAAAAAATATCAAACTCGCGAAATACACCTTTAATTGTTCGTGTCTTCATTACTACACTAAGTATTCACCTTAAAGAGAACAGTGTTCTCATCTGTTGAGTGACATTTTTCTTTGCTATAATAGGTTGGAGAAAAGGAAGGCGACAAAAGAGCGGAAGTTGCAGTGTTACCATAATCTGAGCAATTACCTAAGATGATGCATTGCAGTATGCGTGACTCAGAGGCTTTGAAAATTCATCAGTCTTGAAATGTATATAGTGAATCATTTTCTCATTGAAAAGAACACATTACAGACTGATTTTTATCTTTTCTATATGTTCAATAATGTTTGTAAATCGTTTTATGGATACATGAGTTTATTAATGGGCTCATTAACTTTTTTATCTGATTATATTCATTTAAATATCTGAATAAGAATTGCCTTTTGTAGATATGCGGAATATATTTATTGATTTGCTCACAAATTATTAATATCTTATTAATAATATAAAATCTATCAATATTGAGTAGCCTATAGCGTCACTTACAAATTTTAAAATAATAATATCATAATAACTGTACGTAATCATTTATAAAGAAATATACTGTCATATCATTTAATAAAATATAGTTCTCCTCTTCAACCCCAGCGCAGGAACGCACACAGGTACCACTAGAGATATGTACAGAGTATGTGTATAATTGACGTCAAACAAACAGTCCCACTACGATGGAGCTAAACAAGAAGAGGAGAAGTCACGAACAAATCGACTTTCCTTTGGTCCAAGAAGTAGGGGCATGCACGTATGTATGATCCCCTCACACATCTACCGGATGGATGCGGGACAACTCGTCCTAACCGTGGTAACTCCATCGTATAAGAGGACAGAGACGTGCATGGTCAATGGGCGCTGCGCGAGATTCAGCTCCTCATTTCCAGTGTACATTATAGGTAGATACCAATTATTCTAATCTACGTATGAGTATAAAGTTCCCTCTCTCTGGATTAGCTATAGGTCTTATAGCGTCATACCGTACGAGAGATGAATGGGATTAGTCTCTCGCTTATTATGTATAAAGAAAGGTCGTAAAATCATGGACTCAATCTTACTTTGGAGAGAGTGAAAGAGATTACGGAGACCCCAAGAACATAGCAGTCATTTCGGAGGTCCTCACTCCATCGACTCTCTCGGTAATATTGTCCGTAATTGATGGTAACTGAATTATTAGAGTGTAGTCTTACGTCTCTCTTTCAAGGGCTACAATTATAATTTACTCATAGTATGTTGCCCAAGCGAAGTGAGATTATATAGATGTGTGATAGAAAATCTTGAGTTGTATCAATGCTTGGATCCCTCTTCCGTTTCTATGTTATTCGATATGTATTGGGCGATTGCACGTCAAATTCTCTCATAATATTCACGAAGACTTTCGTCGCCAGGGATAGACCCGGTGTTGTTCCTCTCTCCCCACTCCACGCTCCATATCATGAGATAGATAGGAGGGGGGAATGCTCGTGATCGTGACTATCGATCAGTCGATATATTATTGCGAAACAATACACGATTGAAAGTGAAATATATCTCTCGTGGTGATTTGCTCTAGTCGTAGAACATCTATTACGAGACTCATTACGAGCTTGGTGCTTATTACGCTACGTTCTCGACTAGCACAACACGGAAGCTCAGTGATCGCAGTATCACTCTGCCCGCGATCACACTCCTCTCAGCCCTACTGAAGGACTATCACCACGCACAGCTCGCATGAAGATTATTACGTTTCTGAATGGCGCTCTTTGTCGGGATGAATATTGAGTCTCTCGAGTTAATTGCTTAATATTTGTTTTCATGGGTTATCTTCCTTTACCCCTCACCCGCGATGTCTGTACTCGCCTTATAAAGTTACTTTAATTACTATTGATGCTGCCTATTCCTGATTTGACGCCCCCCCACCGCCTGCGATGTAGAGGATTCGTGGAGTTAAAAAGAATAGACGCTCGGGACAGCACGCTAATTTGTTGAAGCCATAGGTAGAAATGAGTTTTATTAGTCGATGTTCGTCTTTTAGACATCTAATAGGTACACATATTGTTGTGAGTCAAAAACACAATAACTGCGTAGCGAATGTGTAAGCATTGATCTATTTCTCTAAACCCGGGTGTTCTGATGTGATGACTAGCAGTTACCGGGTCTCCAAGGATAAGGTCGTTCCGTGATTCACTCGAAGGCACTAACGACCTCTGTGAGATTAATACGTATAGGCTGTTTCTCTTCAAAATTGTGACAACATTTAAGAAAGTACAAGGTTAATAATGGTCAAGGTTATTCGGTAAATACTAACGATCGTCCTGGAATATAATAATGGATATATTATATTATTATGCATATATTTTTTATAAGAAGAAGAAGATAGAGAAGAAACTAAGAATAAAATATACAAGAAGAATGATAACTGTAAGAAGAAGAGAAGATATAAGAGAATGAAGAGTAATGATAATGAAAGAATAGTTGATAGATAAAATAAAATAAGAATAGTAATAAGAAGATAAAATAGGGATATAACAGATAAGATAAGTAGTAACAGAAGAAGTAAAGGAAAGAAGGCTAAGAATATAGAATAGAGCAATTGGTCTGGAATTAGTATAAGAAGATAAGTGCGAATAGGAATTATGGTAAATGCAAACGACTGAAGAGTAAGAAAGTGGGTAAAAGGTAGAGAATGAAGAAGAGAAGATAAGTATATTAAACAGAGCAAAAGATTTACAATCCAGGGAGAATAGCACAATAAGAGAATGAGTACCAGAGGAGTAAGATAGAAAGTTTGCGTATACCACAGCGGAGAGATTCATGGAACTGGTGACAGTCAGTAAAGACTAAGTGAAAAGAACAATGTGCTAAGAGCAAAGAGGAGGCACGGAAATGATAAAATAAACTCCATTAGCATAGGAATTTAGTTGTAGAGCAATAGAAAGAGAGACGAAGAAAGTGGGAATAATGGGCATAGAAAAGTAATATGTCCGTTACCATATATTTGTTAAGAAAGGAAGAACCTTCGAGGGAAGACCGAAAAGCACTAAGCGTGTGCACCTTTATGACTCACAAGCTGTGTGCAATCCGATCAGTCGTGATACTTCTCCATATGAGAAACTCCAAATACGCAGGCAGCGAAAGAAGAGTGAACTCATCCTACTAGAGAACACACAACTCATGGCAGAAGATATGTTTTAATGTGCATCTCACTCGAATAATCTCTTTATTATATGGTATTGATCAGGAGTCTTATAGTATATCATACTCATACTATATATATGATGTATATATTTGAGGTATTATTCTCATTATATACTAAAGAGAACAGTGAGAGCAAGCTCATACGAATACCAGGACATCCTCTCGCGAAATCAGGCTGCAAGTAGAAGGGATTCGAAACATCACGCTCACCCAATCACGTGGTAGCTCACACGCACAATCATAAAGCAGGCCGAAAAAGAGTAAGACATATACAACGGATATATTCTCGAGTACAAAAGATTAGCACAGCTAGTGAAACTCTCTAATCACTTAGGCTACCAACGTATGATGACTCGTCATAGATATATGACCACTAATTAGAATTTGAAGAAAACGAAACACACAAGTTTGTAAGATCTCTATATGAAGGGCAAAATTTAATGAGAGAGAAAGACATCCTGATGAGTAGCTCCTATATCTAAAATGATAAGTATAGATAGTATAAGCATAATGAATGAAGTGATTATGCAAAGATAAGTAAACAAGTACGAGTAGATACGAAAGTACTACGTAAGAGTCAGAAGACCACTATGAGAAAGTAAATATATTGATATGACGAGATGAGAGTGGCTAAGTGTGAAAATACAACTTATTTATAAAGAGACATAGTTGTCGATGCACAAGATCAAATGTAATATAATCGTTTATAAGCTCAACCAACTGTAAGAAGATGTACAGTAAGAAATAGAAAAGAAAATGAGATAATAAATAATAGAGAATATATATATTAGAACGCATAAGATCACAGCGTCACATACTGAGAACTAGTGAAGAGACGTAGATTTGTATGAGCACTAATAAGTTATATTGATATGAAGAGTAGCACATAGAGAGAAATAAGATGGGTGAATGAATTTCGAAATTATATTATTTGCAGATTTTCACTCACTCAAGTGTTAGTAGAAGTATGGGAAGGAGAAAACATGCACAAAAGTCGTTAGAGGAATCGTGTAGTATACGCACGGCACAGAATGAAGCATATTAAATGAAATGACACAAAAATGTGCAAGTAGCAAAGAATTACATATTACGACAATAAGGACGACATAAGCGAAAAGTATTAGACAGTAATGATAATAAAGAAGTCACATGAAGCTATAGAACATCAATCTGAGATAATGGGTTCCTGCTCTATAAGTGAAAAGTATTGTTATTTGGCATTATGACTTTCCACACAAGCTTATTATAATATTATGTATATAAAATAGGAATCCCATAATAGTACTGCCAACTTTTGAAAATACTTCGTTATCAGTGTAATAATTCATTTTTCATAGACCTTCCAAAAAGTTTGATAATGCTATTAATGAGATAAAAATTTTCTAACTTTATCATAATTAGTCATCATTTTAGATTACGTGCTCTTTCCGGATTAAGCTAGATATGTATAATTAGTGTGAAGTGAGTGAGTTTAATATTATAGATATATATATTATAATTTATATTAATTATTAAAGTGTAATTGCTCAACTATACCGCGACCTCCTAACAGCTTTTTTCTTCTCTCAAAAAGTATAAGTATAGATTAATTGCTTTACAAACTGGTAAATAATATAATCTAATGTTATTGACGTTAATCTATTCAGAGTTAGTAGGGTTAAAATATTAAGATCTCATCTAGGTATATTAGTATTATATTATTAAGAAGCGGTGAGATATAGGTCGCCCGAGGGTCGACATACTAGATATTTGCGCTTACGCCCTTATATTGATGGCTCAGCTTGTAATAATATAGGTGAGTTGATAATTATAGAGCTAACGTAGTGAAGTTATTAGAGCTCGAGCGTTATAGATGACGTAATCTCGTCGCGAGAAGAGTTACGTTCTAAGTCAGCCACGTGAGCGCCGGCGCATATACCTCATACACACATATCACATTATTATTTTATAATTATGACTGGATAATTCACGGTCCCGGAATGAGTATATCCCTCGCAGGGTAAGTACGTTAATAAAATAATACGATTCCTTGTTAAAGATCGTTCTTTTACGCACTCCGACTTCATGCTTATCCGTACTGACTCTATAGGTTTCTCATTCTTCGCATCCATGATAGTTACTGTATCTACTCTACGACTTATTGTATTGGCCATGCCTAAGCTCAGTCACTCTCAGATGAGAACTTTTCCGTTATATCGTAGCTTAATAAAAATATGGATGATGGATGTGATCTTAGTATTAATGAATGGTAAACGCATTCATCTGTGATATTGTAAAGTTTGTTGTGTTCCTGTGGCTTAGGTTTGGTTCTTGCGTAAGCGTGAGTATCTTCGTGCATGATGCGTTCGCCTCACTGGCTCCCTTGTTGGTTTTGCTTCTATTGGTATAGAGAGATAGCGGGCACTTCGAGTAGGAGAGTCTGAAGGAAGAACACACGTGGGAGGGTACTTTGTTTATAGTCTATTCGTCGATGTGTACATATGGGAACACAGTCGGGCTGACTCATCAGTTCTAACCACCCTCCAAATTTGGAGCACTCGAAGCCACACATATTGATGTCTGCATGTTGATATTTTCTCGGAGGATCTCTCAATCAAAGTGAGTGTATCTGGTGTGATGTATCAGAAAGTTTACTAGTGATTCTGCTTATACATAATAAGCACGTGGGCTCTCGGCTCGGAGTGAAAGATCGTAAGATCTGGAGTGGGTAAACGTAAAGATAGATAAAATAACACGATAATTTCCCTTTAAAGGGAGGGTACTCTGTGAAGTGATATTTACGGACTACAATCACAGTATTTCGATTCCCATTCTATGAGTGGTCGAATTCTAGGGATAAACTGCTTGATCGTAGTTTTCAATAATATAGATACAGTTTAGAAGGTTTTGATTATTGTGGTAAAGAGTTGTAGGCTATATAGGGCGCGCGGTATCACGCACTGATCGTGTAAGTTCCTCTTACTTTCGACGGGAAGTGATTACGACTTTCACGCCTGTGAGGACTAATACATCTCCGTTGGAAGTTTTTGGTTACGGCTGAACGGTGACCCTCGGTTCGACCGGAGGTAAGGACGCACATAAGTGGCGGAGAAAGGCTCACTAGAATAGGGGAGTCCGGAGTAGGGGTCGATCCGCGGGCGGCGGTCGAACGCATCACTACTTATGTAACATAATCATTCAGTGTTAGCTATATGATGAGGACATTTGGAATACAAGATTTTTTCCTAGACTAGGTTTTCAGCGCAATAATGTAGAGTCCACCTAAAGATAATAAATAACAAGTCTAATTATGATTATAGCGCATATATAATTCTCGTCCTTTTAAGTTAATGTGCTGTTATATTGATCAGTGACTAAATAAGGTCAGTGGATGCAAAGGTTTCGCGGATGTAGCAATTCAAACATAGCTCAGAAACATCATTTCCGCTTGAATCTAGATAGTTCAACTCGTGTGTAGACTGGATTCTGTTAGTTGTATTCCTTAATGCGGCTTATGAAAAAATAACTCACAATTTTAAATCAGTTTATGCTCATAAGTGATGCGCAAGCGATGCGCTGATCTTAAAAGTTTGCTCTAGAGTGCTTGAATAGTAGCATTGTGTGTCGCTGTTACGAGTTTAAGTGATGGTTGGCAGATCTTATGTGTTAGCCCACGAACAAGTTCTGGAGGCAACAAACAAACTCTTTCTAGGCAGAGGTTCGCTTCAAGTAAGTTAGATTCAGTCATGGGATGTAGTTTTTGTTGGTGACGTGTTGATATATAGTTGTCATTGCCTTGGTGATGTACTTTCGGCTCGAATTGTGAGGAAGCCCTGCGCGGGAGTCAAAAATCTCAGTTTGAGTTGATCGCTCGTACGCAACACTTGGAGTAAAAATATCCTGGGCGACATATATTTTGAGTAGGACTCTCACCAAGTTGTTGGTCTGCGGCCTAGTACAGGACAAATTGCTTCATCAGTTACGCTTTGGTTTTTAGTAGTGGTTTATGGGGAACATTGGTGTTAGTGGGATAAATTGATACTTAAGATTGTATATCACCGGTTCAAACCAGTTATAGAAGTGATTCTGATTTTATACTAATGAGATGATGTGGAGCACCTAAGGTCATATTTTCCCTAGCAGGCATACAACTCTGTGTCACATATGCATGACATTTTACCATGTTTAGAAATCATTGAACTTATTTGGATTCTACGCTTGGGCATATTTAAGTTGAGTTATTGACAGGGTAGGAAGTGGAACATGACTTAATGATGTGTATATCCTCTTCCATCTTTCCACAACTTCCTACAAAGTTCCAACCATACAATCTTCATTTTAAGATAAAAATACCATGGTGTCATGTGAGTGGATAGTCAATATGTGGTGAGTTCTCAAGGATGATATATATATAATACCAATATTATTCGTCAATTAACCTTCTTGGTTCGCTCATGGTATTGGTTCGGGATAGTTTGGTAGTGGCAAGCGTAATGTGTGGAATAGATGGCGTAACTTATTGGCCATTACATAGATACACACTTCTCAGATTCATTCCTCGGTATATAGGATGCTTCCACTAACAATCGCGCCTAGATCTTATCAAGGATTCGCTGGTGATTATGGAGTAACCGAGCTACTATTGGAGCGTAGGAGGAGCCACGGGAAATGGGTGCACGTTAGCAGTAATACTGTAGGTCTTCTTTCTTTAATGAGTGTGGAGAAGTATTACCCTCTGGTCCGAAAAAAATTATTTTACATTCGGGCCTTTGAGCAGCAGTAGTGTTCTGTGTTCACTTTAAGTACTACTCCAGGAACTAGGGCGTTTACTGGAAAGCTCAGAATTCTTGCTGGAGCCACGAGACGTGTTTAAAAGCTTCTTCGGATACGTTGAATAGTCATTAGATCTCTGTGCTTGGAGAATTGTTGAATCGTGATTTGAGCTGAGTGGAGATGGAATTGAGAAAGTACTTTCTTTCAGTATTCTCTCAATCGTGCAGCTAACTAATATGTTAGCACGTGAGTGTGTTGTTAGCGGCTCGAACAACATCTAATACATTCTATGTGCGATTATATACTATCATGTCCTCTCATTTACAAGAACAAGTTAGGTCTGGTAAGTGCATGGTGGAGTGATGCTGTGTAGGTGGGTAGGTCGCTGGTAGGAGTGAAGGAGACGTTTAATCTCGGGTGTTTAGTGTGGGACAGCGCGTCTTGCGGATTCAGATAAATCGTTGGTTGATAGTTATTTACAAGATTTAACGATTTTGGTAACGGTTTTGATCAATACGCTCAACGCAAGTGTAAACTAGAAAACACGAGTAAGAGGTAAGATGACACTATAGAGTCTACTGTGTAATCTTTGGGGCTCCGGCGCTAGTAAGTATGTAGTGATGCATGGACACAATATAAAACGAGTACTCCCTCTATAAATATTAATTAGTAGTAGAACCTTTATTGTGTGTGTGGTGTGGTGCAGACGTGGAGAAACAGAGAGTTTGTGATGTATTTGTGTGCGACACTTGATCAGTGTATTTACGGCAGGACCATATGGGGGAGGCCCCAAGATGAAACTTCAGTCTCGTGTGAGAGGTTGCTCATTCGTACGCAGGTTTGTTATGGAGATTTCATTCCAAGTGATGCCATATAGAGATGATGTGCTTTGTGCTGTTTTCAAGCGCACAAGAGAAGGAGTGACAAGTGGTTAGAATCTTGTTGCTATACCAATGTAGTTTATGAGTATTGTCAACTTGTTTTGTCGAAAATTGCAAATTACAGGACGTAGTATAGCGATTGGTAAAAGTGCTGTGATAAAACCAGTATTGTGGGGGTTATTCAAACAGGCTGTTAGGTTTAGAGTGTACTAAAAGTCGAGTATGTCAGGATGGAAATTCAAGAGGTGGAAATGTTAGTGTATAAAAGTGATTATTTATATAAATAGTTTTTGATACATGTTTTCCACTATGACAGCGAGAGAAATAAAAACGATGACTTCACGCGCGCTGTAAGTGTTGGTGTGGCATTAAAGATAAAAGAAGAATGTGTATGTTGTGTAAATAAGTAAAAAGCAATTGAGATAAAGCTCCTTAGGTTATGCATAACGCATGAAGAACTAGAAGCCAATCTTAGGTGAAAAGCTTAAGAAGAGAGTTATTTCGCTAGAAGATCTAGCACAAAGATCCGCTGAAGTAAATAAGCTATAAATTCGATAAAATATTCATACGTAGTGCTAGACAAAGAAAAATGTATAGTTATGTAGAAAGATATTGTAGCTTAGAGGGAGGGAAGGCAAGTTAGTTAAGTAAGTAGGATAGATGATGTATAGTAATGTAAAAATATGAATTTGTAGTTTAGATGTAGTAATGGAATGTAAGTGATGTTAAAATTAACAAGTTTATGATGATTGATGTATTATTATTATTATTATTATTATATTTATGATTATTTTTATTATAGGTTTATTATAAGTTTAGTTATTATTATTATTTTATTATTATATATGAGATTAGTAAGTATGATAGGTTAATGTAGATAGTAGTAATAATGTTAAGTAAGTTATAAGTAACGAATGTTGTTATATGTGAGGTTTGGTACTTGGATAGATTGAAATTTGTTGTGATAGTTAGAAATCAGAAGTATATAAGTTGTTTTCGTGAATGATTGATAGCGAGGTAATTTTATTTATTATTTATTATATAATTATTATTATTTATTATTATATTTATTATTATTATTAAGTGTATTTATATTTAAGAGGATTATTTAAAGTTTCATTATTGTTTATTGATTATTATATTTTATTATATTATTATTGGTTACGATTGGATATCGTTTTCATGGTATTGTATGATGGTGGCGTAGAAGTACACAAAGTAAGCAGACATGTGATAAGATGACGTAGAAAGATATGTAGAAAGGGTAGAGATTATGTGAACAGAGTTAGGAAGCAGAGGTGAAGGGGGTGGATAGATAGAGGTTACGAGAGAGTCATAGAGATGGGAGGCTAACTCGGCACTACCATGTCGAGACTGACTTAAAGTGTAGTGGTATAAAGAACAAATGGAGTGACATTTATTAACATCTTCGCGATCGAGAAAAGAGATAACAATAAGGCGATAAGAGAAGGAATAAGAAAAGGTTCTATGGATAGAGAAAGTAAAAGTGTTTGTTTATGTCACGGTTTATTAGTTTATACGCGGGAGCTAAACATTGGGTAGAAAAAGATATGGTTAACTAGGAAGATTTGGATGAGTATATTCGTAGAATGAAGGCGTGTAGCATACGCACGGTTGTTATATTTAGAAGATGGTTGATCAATAGTCACTTGGTTTTAATTAGAGAACACAAAAGGAAAAAGGAAAGGAAATTAAAGACAAGGAAGGAGAAAAGGTTAAGGCGATACCGTTAAGGTAGCCTAAGGTAACATGCCATATTCGTAAAGGAAACTGTTCAAGCTTCGGAGTTCAACTTGCGAACTTAACGCTACAGAGGTAGATTGGAGCTGCATGACAAATCCACTAATGGACCCTGATGGGTTTAATAGTGTTGGTGTAGTGAAGATTTTTCTAGTTATGAAAGTGAAAGGATACAAATCACCCAATTGGTGTCATGTGTGTACGCAAAAATGATTAGATCTAGATTTTGAAAGGTATTATGGTTATATCGGTGATCAGTTACGTATGTCATTGAATCCTTGAAACGTGAAGTAGTTGACTAGTTAGTTTCTACGTATTTAGTGATGTAGTTTAAATGGATGTTAAGTTTATATTAAGATGGTATTAAGTGGTGACGGTATATGATATATATTAGTATAGTGAGTAGTGTTTAGTGTTGTAAGTTATAGGTTATATACTTAATTAAGGTAAGTAGGTAATAGTTTAAGGAGTGTAGGTATATATAAGTAGTAGTGTTATTGTGCTTGTATAGTTATCAGGTAGTTAAGTAGTGTAATGGTATAATATATTAAGGAGTGAATACCAACCCGTTCGTTAGAGAGTAGTGATTATGCTAGCATTAATAACTAAGTTAAGTGGCGTCATCTAAGATTGCCATATGTCTGAACATTAAACTACTAGTATAGACGCTCTCCCTCACAAGTAACGCTCGCGCAATTTGGGCTTTCGTTCAATTATTTATATGCGATAGCTATACCTATGCTGATAAAAGACATTCTAACCCTGTTGCTTTAAAAGTGGTGCTCTCGCTCTCTAATTGCTCGTGAACAGCGACCTCAACAACCTCCTCTGGCAGACCACTGTGCCGCACGCGCAAAAAATGTTAGAGCAACCCTATATAATAGGTAAATTTGTAAGGTTTTGTGTTTTATCTATTCATTGATTGCTGCATTCTTATCGCGTTTGTTTAGATTTTCCTTATTATGCCCCTTGGTTCCTTGTTCGATATAATCGATACTTATTTGAATGAGATTTGTTTACTTTCGCATTGTCTACTGAGGAAGAGGTGTGTAAATGACTAGACAGATAGATATGGAAAGAATACATGTTGTGTAGGTAGTCTTCTCCTATGTTACTGTTGTTTCCGACCATGGAGGAGTACAGAGCAACGCCTCTTACAGGATAGAAAAGCACACTACCCATAGACTTCGTCTCGTCCTCATATGCTCTTTGCCTTCTCCACAATAGACCCAGATTAATTCGTTTACTGAGATAGTGTCTCTCTACCGTCTCATCCTCTCTTTCTCGAGTGCGCTATCTAGTCATTCTGCTTTCTGAAAGTTATGTGGAGCTTCACTTGCACCAAAAAGCTTAGCTATTTAATAATGAGCTCAAAACATAGCTATTAACAGTAGCTCACTTGTGAGTTGTGAATAAGTTTTACAATTAAGTATTATAGTGAGTACTGTTACGTGTTCCAAGTACAGTTATAGTTTGATTAGTTGTTAAGCGTTGATCTACCTTCTCTCGGTAAACAACATTATACGGTAAGATTTTATTGAGGCCTCTCAACGTTATATCTCGAATGATTTTTCAGCGCTCTGTATGAGATTTCTAGCACGAGTCATCATTGAAAGTCATATTGTCTCACGAAGTGAGGAATGATGAAATAAAATAGTGCGTAGTTCACCATTATAAGTTGGATCAATACAGGTGAAGATGGCGCGTAACTTGGAGGGTTACTAACGAGATAGATGCCGGCTTCTCTTTGTTGTGTTTAGTTAATGTATTACACATATCTATTGATGGGTTCTACCGACTTCTTAGTCAAGGTATAAATACAGTTTCTATGATAATTATATTATTTATTATTATTTATATTGTGTTTAACAATAAGTTTATTTATTAATACATCATTAGTATAATAATTAAATAAGTCAAAAATTATATTTCGTTATTTTATATCATCACCATTAATAAAAAACAAAAATTTATATTTCTACTTCCATTAATAAATAATAAAAATTGTTTCAACTTGTTACAACATCTAAACGAAAGTATAATATTAAGCGCTATTATCCGGTGAAGTACTTCATTTTATTTAGTGTTATTATTATTGTTATTCTATGTATATTTATATAGCATTCATTTATGATCAGTTAATGATATCTAATATTATTTAATTATATTTTAATTCAAATTATTTATTAATTTAATTAATTATATATTATTATTATTATTATTATTTATTATTATTATTATTATATTATTATTATTATTAACTTATTCTACAATTATTATAGTTAGTAGGACATATGATATTATATAATACTAATTATTATATTAATTAATATATATATTATTTAATGATATTACTTTGAATTTTTGCAATTGACCATAGTTTAACAAAATATGAAATAGAGCAAAGTAGATTACAGTATATAATTAATAAAATTATATATCTATCCGGATAAGACTACTCGCGCATATAACTAGACTACTAGTCCCGGAATAGATACCTCAGGCGGACTAGTGTATGTATATGATTATACCAGGATGTATAAGCATTAGACGGTGAGATTTACGTCACGCATAATACCTTAATAACCACTGATCGATGAAAAGAGCAAGAAGGATAATCACACTAACTAATGGATACGAAATTCACTACCCAAAATTAAACTTAATTAATATATAATATATTATTAATTATATAATAAATGATATATATAATATAATAATATTTATATATAATAATATAATATATATATTGATATATATATAGATGAAGATATAAATAATTAATGTATATTAATAAAATAATATATATATATGTGATTTAGAACACTGAATCAATTCTCAGACTTGATAATGGTATATCTAGATATATGTATAGTTTAATAAATACTTTTGATAATATTTTATACGTTTTCAGTAATTAAATAGAATCGTAGCTAGATATATACTTAATTCTTATTGTATAAGAATATGATGTACTTCAAATATTAAGGAAATATATTATATTTAGTATTTCAATATAAGGATTGCATAAATATTTATGATAATATATTCTTTACGAATATTAGTTATATTTCCTTAGAATCTGAATTTGTATGGTTTTCCTCTCTATATTCCCTCTTTATGAGCACAAGTGTAAGGATACACCGGTGTAGTAAAGTGTAGGATAGTAAACATATCACACTTCACTCTCGCGATTTTATCTTTAATAAGCTTTTATTGAGATAATAAGATTTTATGTTTTCTAGGCTTCAAAAAACGTTAAACGTTGGCTTAATACCCCTTATTAAGCTTTCCCAGAAATAATTTAGTTTTTAGAAGTAGAACTGGCTTTTCTTTATCTTTTCAACAATACATAATTTTAATCATTAATATAAAAAAAGAATGAATATAAGAAGCGGAATTGAATTTAACAGCAATAATATCAATTCCTTTTATTAAAAGTGGAACACAAATAAATATTTATTGATAATAAATATAAGTATCTTACGGTACACAATTATTTCACTTATTTAATCACAAATATGATAACGATTAATAGCTATAATAGAAATGTTATCAAGTAACAGGGTTCTTATACTCTAATCGATTAAGTAAGTTTTTAAAGATATTTTTTTTATTTAAATTATAAATAAGCTAAGCAATACTGCCCAGTCTTAAATATTATTTAAGCCACGAATTAACAATAATTATTTTAGCTATTGATAAAACTAGACTATATCTCAAGAAAAAGCTCAAAGTCACTGCTACTTAAAGGTATATACACTGCTACTGTAACTAGACAAATTTAGGACATTGCGGCAATTAATTGATGTTTAGTTATATTATTTTCATGTTAATGATATGCATAATGAATGTAAGAGAGTTTAAGAAAGAGAAAGAGAGTAGTTCTCTTGCATACTCATTGTTGTATTGGAAGTATGGCTTCTGTAACGAACGCTCTACTGGTGAATTTCATTCTCTTCTCTCTAATCCTTTTCCTATGTTCTTGGCCTTTCATTAAATATTTTGCCTGAGAATTGAATATATCTAAAGAACTCTTTCAAATCTACAGAATTCATTTAATTTATAACTTCCCTCGTTACATTAGCTACATCTACTCAGTCTTTTTTTTTATTTTCATCTGGAATCTGGGGTAGTCTGATGCTTCAGCATGGCCACCCTTCCCTTCCTAACATGATGGCCAATAATGTGTTTCCTTAGGTTTCTGTAACTTTGTCAATAATGATTCTACTTTTCATTCATCGTCTATTCATTCCTATACCATCGACTTTACCCTTCCTTATTCCTTTCATAACTGATGTTAGGAAGATAGCCTTGAAGCGTAGTTGGTGAGTACAAAGAACGAAATTAGACTAAAATAAGTATATATGCTTTTCAATCTAAAAAAAACCTATTATTCATCTCTGCTCGAATAATTTTCCACACAAAATGTAACATCTAAAACACATTTCAAGTCTTCGTCTGCCTTTATTTTTGATATTTCCTTTTCTTCTCGTGATCTTTCATTCATAGGATCTACATTACTCCGTACTAATTGAGCTTCTAAGAGGTTTTACGATCAAATGCATCTTCAGAATTTAATGTTACACATAACCTTCATAGCTCTTATTCTCTATTTTTATCTAGAGCTTTTAGCTGTCTCTCACTTGACTTCTTTCAGTAGTTTCAATCTCTTTATGATGAGAATTAAACTCGCCTCTACATTTTGCTTCGTATCAAGAATAATATTTCATTGGAGCTTAGATAAAAATAATAATAGCTTTGTGAATAATTTATATTCAAAATAAATACAAGATATTACCATAACCTCCTATAATAGGGCAATTCCAGTAAAGTGCCAGTTTAAAAAAAAAAAATATTGAGATGCTAATTACTAACAAATTATATACTAAACGTCGTATTAATTGATTAGATCTCTCAACTTGTCGAATATTCTAAAGCTATTGTAATATACTATAAGTTAAATTGAAATTTAACTTAAGTAGCAAAGAAGATAATTTATGCAATTATTATCCTAAAATTCATGACAATGATACTTACCCTTCACCTTTACAAACGTTTTATAAACTCAATTCGATAAAAATTACATATTTAAAACTTCTTTAAATTAAATTTTAAAAGTTAGTTGATTGAAGATAAGAGATACCATACATGTACCTAAGCTATCAACTGGTTAGTTACGCTATAGTTCATGTTTTAAAGTTGACCATTGTTTATTCTATGGTAATAAATTATGGGATTGTTATATTACTTAAAAGCATATTTTTAAGTCAATCTATTTCTATTCCTTCACCATAGATGAAATTTTAAAAGCGTTACTTAAAAAATTATGTAACAAGGATTTATTATCAACTAAAACACTCGTTGAAAAATTTGGAAAGTTATATGCCTAAACTTAAGAACAAAAACCTAAATACTTTGAATACTAGTTCTAGTTTAAGATACTCTACTTCATTATAAGCTTAGTTAAAAGCCTTTCCTCAAAAAGCTAATAGTTCATTTTCGTAGGCCTAATTAACCTATTCTTGAGCATTTTTTCTGAATTGTGCAAAGGCTGCAAAAACATTTTGAATAAAACGAAGCCTAAATATAAAATGTTAATGTTAAAAATAAAAAAGCAATCAAGATTTTATTTCTAAAAATATAAATAAAATTAAAATTTCTTTTGTTAAAAAAAGTTACTTATAGAGTTTTAAAAACTCATCATATTTATTCTGACCTAACTGAATAACAAATTTTGAATTTCTATAATATATAAAAAAAAGAACAAAAAACAAAAGAAAAAAAAAAAAAAAAAAAAAAAAAAAAAAAAAAAAAAAAAAAAAAAAAAAAAAAAAAAAAAAAAAAAAAAGAAAAAAATAAAAAAAGAAAAAAAAAAAAAAAAAAAAAAAAAAAAAAAAAAAAAAAAAAAAAAAAAAAAAAAAAAAAAAAAGAAAAAAAAAAATAATAATAATAATAATTAATAACAATAATTAATAATAATAATAATAATAATAATAATAATAATAATAATAATAATAATAATAATAATAATAATAATAATAATAATAATAATAATAATAATAATAATAAATAATAATAATAATAATAAATATCTAACTTTTGAATATTCTGTTAATCACATGGTCATTCTGTTGACAGGAGAGATGAATATCTTACATTAAGTGGAAAAATAAGCGTATTACCTTACTTAATTTGTACATTGTTTGTTCAGGCATAGGTTAAAAAAATGATCGATTAAGCAAGCAAGGTTAATTAAAATATAGTTATGCTTAATGAGAAAAACTTGCTGAAAGAGTGACTTTCTACAAAGATAAGATAAATAAAAACTTTTTTAGTGGGAAATATATGGCAACAAAAGTATGAACGAGATAGTAGTGTATTTTCAGGACTTTTGCTGAATGTAGAAAGTTAAAAGAATATTTACTTCTTGTGAATGATTTAGAATTCTCCAGGCAATCATATATAAAAGAACATTTAATGAATTGTTCACAGTTATCATATAGTTTTGCAGATTCTGCTTCCTGGCATAATACCAGTCATATTCATATATTTCAAATTTAAAGTTGCACCCTTAGTATTCTAAAGGAAACATAACACTCTTACGATAATATCATTTCATACTTTTTGCATACGTTTAATTCCGTCTGTAGTGAAAATGAGTAAGAAATATAATTGAAACAACTGTATGTCCTTATGTTACTGGAATAATAAATACTCGGATAAAAATAAGATTAAAATACAATAGTAAATTACAAACACAACCATTTAAATAATAAATTGATTACAATATTATCGATCAATTAACTATTATTTTATTACTAAGATAAAAATTTTATATTTTTAAGAAAAAATTTAAAAAATTTATAAATATAAAAGGTCCTATTTAACAATTGGTAACTTAATAATTCCTCAGGTCTCATGTTCAAATTAAATTATAAAAAACCATTAAAGTTATTTTAATATTAACGCATTAAATATTGACTAACTGACATTCATAAATATGTCTAATTTTAAAAAAGTTATTGAAAGAAACTCTTTTTCCATCAACCATTTTTGCATAAATGACAAGATTTATATTAAAAGATTTTCTTATTAGATAAAGGCTAAATATTAGGATTTGGCTATCGATAAAATAAAAGCCTAAAAGGTTTAATAATTTTATTAATCAATATAATAATAATAATAATATAATATAAATAATAATAATAATAAATTAATATAATAAATATAAAATATAATAACAATAATATACATAATAATAATGAAATTAATAATAAAATAAAATAATAATAATAATAATAATAGCATCCCTAATGAAATCTCGAAGTAAGAAGAATTCAAAATCCCTTTCTATTACAAATATGTTCTACCAATTCTATTTGTTATCCAATATTCTATTATACTTATTTCACTTTAGAGTTAGGACTATGTTGCTAAAGTTCAACATTGGGTTGAACATGACCACTATATAATAAATTTTTTTGATCATCACTTATCCCTACTAACTCAGCATTACAAAATTACATTCAACTTATGCGGTAAAATAAGTATGCTAAGTTCATAATAATCTACAGTATGAAGATATGGATATGCAGCAGTAGTTTGTATAAGTTTTTCTTCCATATTCAAGAAGCAGGAATCTAAATCATAATACGCCCGGTTTAGCTCAACGTACAGCTCATCCAGCTAGGCGGAGACCCAGGTGTGACTGTCTTCGTTGGCATAGCGTTCTTTCTGTGGTTCCGATCTTGGTCAGACATAAAAATGAGCACACACCCTCTAGATTAGAGCTCTTGCCCGTAACGTGTGGAAAAAAAAACAATACTTTGCAGCATGGTACAGCCCAGGGTAACTCCTAATCCGGATCCTAGTAAAATACCTAAAGTATTCCTCCTGAATAGACCATAGGTATAAATATAATAAACATTATAATACTCAATCCAATGTGTATAATTCGAACCATCTGTGAACCATGTGGTGATATGTGAGTGTGCATGCACCGTACCTTTCGAAGGGAAATTTCGTCAAAAAGGGTAAAAACAGATAGACTATGAATAATGACATGAACAACAAAACGTAATTTTTATAATCAAAAAATACTTTCAGTATTCGCATTAGTACTAAGATTTTGAAGAAAATGTCTAAATAATTCTTTAGGCTTTGTTACTTTTTGCGGTAAATTTCCTCGAAGTTTACAGTGCACTGAACACATACAAGTTGGCGAATTAATCATGGATTGAAAGGTACAATAATTAATACTTATTATAATTATTAGACAGCTTCTCAGTGTTATTTATATAATAAAAAATTAAAAATTATTTTTTATATGAAAACATCATCAATAAGTCGATCCTGCCTAAATATTGTCTGATTTACGTATGAGCAAAATAATAATTAAATTAAATTAAAAAAAAAATAATAGGCAACTATAAACGTTTTTCTTATTTTCATCTACTAAACAATAATGTCCCGCCACTCATTGGAGTTCACTTGTCTCAACCAGGTCTCGTGTAAGTGCCCAAGTGCTCGCAGCATTTTTAATTGATTCTCTGACCTTGCTAATAAAAAACCAAACAATTAAATTAAGTATGTTCTTATGTGATGAAATTTGACACTCTACTGAACTGTTACTAATTTATGTAATACCACATGCTGTATAAAAATGATAAACTTAAAGATTAAAATACAGAGAATAGCTGATAAATTGTATTAGGTGATTTTTCACTGTCATAGACAATTGATTAATGATGACATTATTATATAAATTCGATATTACGTATTTACCAAATTTCGCATCAAGACTATAGTCAGTATTTATATATATTATTTTATATTATAACTTATCAGAGAGTATAATTTATAATTACTATATTATCTTCTAGAGAGGTCAAGGTGACCGTAATTATTCTATTGACACTATACTCATCACTTGGTCTCACTACATAGAATACAAGAAAATAAAAATAATGTTACGCAAGCCGCCCAAACAGGGACCATCTGTCTTGTTTCGGTGCTTTGCTTGCACACTTTAGATTGTGAATATTAGTATCCCCATACTTCATTTCTATTTCTTTTCAATTGTAAACTTTATTCTGAGAATGGAAAATTGCATGTTAAATTACTTTAATATTAAAATCTTCTATCATTATATATATACTGTATACTTATAGTATACTCATTTTTGCAATGGTTATTACTATATACATCTCCCTTTCTTTAATGTAAAATCCGCTTGATGCGAGCGGGATTTCTTGAGATACTGAACTTTTATGCACACATTGAAATGGGAAGATCCCCTAATCTTGTGATCTGCGGTGTATTAAGTAAACATTATGTATTATAACTCCACAAGTCAAGTAAATACGAAGACTGGAATAATAAGCGAGTTGCCCCGTAGAGTGACATATATTATAAATGTTATGTATTACACTTCAGTGATGCATCCATCTTGAGATTTGAAACCAGAGTATTACTACCTAACCATATATTTGAATATTATGCATTTTCCCATCCATGGGAAAACACCTATATTATGATTGCAAAATAGGAGGCAGACTTTACTCACCTTAACCAGTTAAATTATATTCAAATCGACGGATAATGAAGTAATTGCTAGAACCATAAACAGGCAATAGCTTTGATTAGTACGCCCCAACAGTTATTATCGGAATATCCCAAAAAAAATGGTCGATCACCCTAGTCACACGAATATTCACAGAAACTACGATATGGTTTCTAAATTGAAGCACATCACATCATTCTTCGTACTAATTAATTGAGGTAATTACATATATCAGTTATGAAATATTCACGATTGTTCACTAAGATAGAGACCTTACCATCATTGAATAGATCAATAAGTGCGTTACCCACCGTAACACCTAAAGCCTTAAATTTCCCAATTAACAATGTACCAAAATCTCGGAGCCTTACTATAAGGAACAGAAGAGAACAACAACACTCGGATACCTCGAAACTTCAGACCTGCAACATCGAGAATCGATAAGAGGATCGAAAGGCGTGCATTAAGTGTATCCGATAGTAAATGAGTGAAGAAGAAGCCAATATTAGTATCAAATACACACTATTTGGAAGATTCACTATATTGAATCACAAAAGGTGAGTTAACAACAATCATACTTTAGGTGTGAAAGGGCGGAGAGTAGAGACTGGACGGCTGTGAGGTTGGCTAGCTAAGCAGTTGATAATACAATAGGATAATGAGTAACAAAATGTTCAATGTAATCACTTTTAAGTTGTATTAACGGAAATTTTTGAAGAAACTACTACTGGACCTAAACTTATCATAAATCCACAGCCTATCACAACATGGTTAAATTTTACTCGCAGACAACTTGACGTGAGATCTATCTACCCTAATATGTGCGGATTGCGTCTTGTCAACGAAAGGTATATGAATAGAGGAGTCAATGATTCTCTGTCAGTAGAGAAACACCCTCAGTCTTTTACAAATGTATGGGTAGGATAAGATGACGAAAAAAAAGAAAGGTATTTACATCACCTATTGCACTACATTATTCTGATCATTCATTCTCCTCATACCCATGTGACACTGTTATACAAATAACATTAAATAAAACTGAATTTGAGGTACATTATCGATCAATGATCATATGGCCTACAGGCTAGATACAGCTATTTCGTGTAATGCAGTTCTCACTGCTCAGCCATAGGTCAAGACAATGAGTGGCCATGAATACTACTACTCGAAAACTACCATTGTTAGTGTATGACACTTCACACACAATACAGTAGTATCCACAGAGTGTCACAAAGTAATAAAGATACATAAACACAACGAACGCTCGTAAATTAAATGAGACAATTAGAGAGATACACCCTGGTCGCTGATATCGGGTGGAAATTATAATTTGATGTTCATTCTTAGAGAAGTTTAAAAGCAATTTGAACATTTTTGTATTGTGACTGGATTAAGATATTGAAACTTCTTCAAAAATCCCGAATCTATTGAAAGCTGTAACATGCAATGTCATTTATAAGAGTAAGCTGTATATCTGTATCATTTGCCAAAGCTTGTGCCTATTACACCTCAGCATATCACAACAGATTTCCGTCCAACAATTTATGCGCATCACGCACTGACATGTATCTGCCCTATCTTTCTGCCCAGAAATCACAGAACATGTCGTAGTGCAAGTATCCAGTGTAGTAGGCTGATAGAAAATACTAAGTTGACACGCTTCCTTATATGTCATAAATCATCTACTTATCACACAACATTCAAAAATATGTTACAAATCGTTCATATAAGAACAGACGACCACGCATTTGTGAATTAGCAATAGAATCTTTGATGAACAAGTGCTCTTCTGTTTTATAATAAGAGAATCAAGACGGTAGGAAGTTGCTTCTAGTGCTACAGCACCATTGATATGCAAAATGAATAATCACAAGCAATTTTTCTACTACTCTAAAATACTCTGTACGTTCGCACATGATAATCGTAGACGTTTAAGTATACTTCTAAGAATTAAGATTTAACCAAAGGATTCTGAGCATGATCGATATGACCTCTCGTTCTGCTCTCTTTCGATTTAATAAGATCTCGGTCTTATCAGATACGGTGAATCTGCTACAAATCATCTTCGGTTTGAAGTATATTTTAGTATGCTCTTTGCAACACGACAAGTCGTACAGTATTCTTTATTAAAAAATTTTACGAAAGTTATAAAGTAAATTTGATTTTAATAAGAGACTGACCTTGCAGAACACACGGTGAAAATCTATACTCATCGATCCATTTTCACACAGCAGTAAAGTTAAACGTCCGTATATTCTCGATACTTCTCTATGCGGGAAGGCTCCTTCACTACTGGGCTTAGAAGTGTTTTTCAACATCACAAATCACTGTCTACAACCACACTGTTGCACTTAAGACTCTACACCGTAAACCAAAAATTAATTTCTGGCTTAAACTTCATAAGTCTCAGATCCCAGTCTGTTAACAAAACCTCCTAAAATAAGTCCTTACAGGGTACTCACTTATCGGCAAAATCTCATCTTCACCAAACAGGAAGCACAAAGTCCACTGGTTTCACGGAGGAGGTGGAATGAGCGAAGTAGTATCATTGTTCAATAGTCATTACACATATATTATCACAAGATAAACTTATTTGTCCAAATTTCATCCCAAACCAAAGTTTTACCCTATAGACATACTACAATCAACCGATGTACCTTAACCAACGATCGGAGTCACCTAATACTATATAGTAGCCTTAAACCACGGATGTTACCTCCACTACGTATGTACTTAACCGTTTACCCTTAAATTCTAGAGTTATATGTCCGACCTAACCGACCATTTTTATTTCAAGTTACTATCCCGGAACTGTAACTGCGGGACTACTTGGGCGCAATAACCATGCATTTAGATTTTATTAGACTAATAACAAATTTATGGCCACATTATCATACTAAATTATAACCGAATCCATAAATTAGGTTTGGAGTCGTTAAACACGCGTTGGTTCCAACTACTCGTAGCACCAATAACCATCGTTTATAGGTCCTTCTTCCTATAATCACAACGTGGCTAAAGTTCTTAACGCGAGTCTGTAAGTGAATACCACCTGCTCATTGTTTAGACCAAAGTTTTTTTTCCAGCACGACAGAAATGTAATCGGATCATTCGAATTATTCATCTATTCATAGAATAAATTGAAAGTATCTGATGCTTCATTTCTAGGCAACGTTAAACAATATGTCACAACTCCAAAATAAGATAACGTCTTTCATTTCCTATTATAATTTTACTATCCCAGAAATGACACGGAAAAATACACACTATAAGCACTATACCTGTATACTTTTTAACGGATAATGAACTACTAAAGAAATCTACCCATTTAATTAATGTATCGCACTTATATATACATGTCAATTGTATCACATGAGTTCTTAACTACAAAGTCAGTTATAAACGAATATCACCGTAAGCCTTTGAAAAAATAAATAAGCTATTCTATACAATTTAAAAAAAAGGTATTGTTGACACTGGCGCCAGCAATTATAGACTTGCAGTTTAGCTTATAGCAATAGCCATTCTGACCCACACAACTTTTAAGTAACATCTTTAGTAAAAACCTTTCATTATATAGATAGGATCATTGGAGAATGTAGAAATTGCCTCTAGTTCTAGGTATAATCTTATAACACTAATGAACACTACTAGGGTATTTCAGATATCGATTCCATATACCATATAAAGACATTATCGATTTAACACTATTCACTTCAGATTGAATAGGAATTACCTTTAACAACCCACACCTACTACAATTTTATTATATATAATAATAAACTCCGGAAGAATATGAGTAATGCTAGTCACCCAGTATATATGAGCTATTATGCTGACGCGTTGACGAGCCTACTTCAGCCTAATAAAATGAAAATAATATCAACTTAGTTGGACTTCGAATGATCATAACAATAGATTATGCTAGATAACTTGACTTATATATTAAAGCGTATATACTCACATTAATAACTATAGTTACATATATATTATGATATATATATATATATAATATATAATAGATATATATAACTGATATATATATATAAGATAGAATCAGTTGCGCTTTTCGGAACCCGGAGAGAATAACACTGGAGAGCGAGCTTCACGGCAGATTAGTGTTAAGTATCTAAGTTAAAATAGTAATACGAGTCCTTCTCAAGACAATATATGAGTCAGAGTTAAATCTCCCATTTAAATTAATCCATTAACCCACCATGGACAATAAAAATGAAATTTAACGGACCTTAATAACTGCGTTGTATTCTTCAAGTTGCTAAGATGCTAATGATTTCATAGAGTATGGTAAATTATATAATTTTCGCCTGTTATAGGCTCAGCATAACTTCTACATCTGATATTATTATAGTACATTATATATACTGTATTATATAATAAAATCTTTTATAGAAATAATTTTAAGATCAAACTATTCAGCAACTTTATATAGGAAGTAGCGCCATCACCATCTTCATGTCATCATATTATATAATGTCTTCCCTCTATCTGTCTTTCCCTCTTAATGAAATCTATTATTGAGACGTGAAAGAATAAGATCTTACATAAATTAAGTCCGCATTCATGCGCAACGTATACATATATATACCTATCTCCTCACGATACAACTTAACATTATGACTAAATGCTACAATGACGATGGTGGGACTAGTGACAAGATGTATAGAAAGGGCGGGCAAAAAATTTTCTTAGTAAGAGAGCTGAAGTACGACAGTTTTTCCATAATTTCAATGATTATTTTTTATGAACTAGAGATCTCACCATTTGTACTTGAATGTCCATATAGACCTGCATTTTCATCACATACGGTTTCCATCCGATGTTTTTCCAAAACAACCTTAAATATACGGATATCTAAAATAAATCCGTAACCCTAATGCTACAGCGGTCACATAGTACAATTACTAATAAGATTGAAGAAGGTAAATGTTATATCAATTTGTAAGGATATGCACTTGTTCAAAGATTTGTAGCCACAAAGCCTAATTCACGTGTCTACTTAATTAAGTATAATGACATCCATGCGTTCACTTGTTCTTAAATTCTTACAACTTTTTACAGTGAAGGCGAAAAAAAACCTTAAAGTGTCAACCCATAATAATTCCCAATTTTTTGTAACGTCCTAACTGATGGAGAGAATTTAAGATCGCAAATAAGCACAGAACCTGAATATTTGTCTAATTCCGGGACAACTTGAATGAATGAGAGATTGTAGGTTCAAGAAGGCATCAATAAGAGAACAGCCATACCGTATATAGAGAGAAATTTCTATCTTTGTAGGACTAGTCATAATAACTGTGTATGGCTACAAATTATAGCATTAACGCCCTTATTACTCGAAAAGATAATACTTCGTTTAAGTAAACATAAATGAACGTGTTAATTCAATTAAATGTCTCATTTCATATAATCTTAGATGATCAGAACATCACTTTGATTATACCAGTATACTAAATTGTCTCTGATATATCTTATACCATACTACACATCTACCAAGAAGGTTCCCATGTTATTCTAAAATTGTGCTTTAGCATTGACTGTTATCACGTAGATTTCTCCCTCAATCTACGTTGTAGTTCTTAAATAATTGTGCATAGCTGTTTGTAATGAGAATCACTATTTCCAACGTGGGGCTGAGCGCACGTTACATAAGTAGAACCTAACAATCACTATAAAACCTTATTTCATTCATGATATATAGCTGCTGTCTCCGGTGTTTAACGCATTTAGACACCTGACTATCCCAAAATACTATGAAATACCTTATCCACCCTATATCCGCTCACCTACCGTAAGAAGAAGTAGCAGCTCTGAATTGTTTATGCTCTGTGCGTTTTAAGCCCAACCTGTAGGTCTTATAATCCTTCGAACGTAAGGCTGATGTTCCCGGTTTTACGAGTATGGATTTACTGTTGTAAGTTTGCTGAGTGCCGGTGAGAGCTGTAAGGTGCAGTGTGGAGTTCCATCGGTTTCAAATTTCATTTCTTAATATTAGTTTTTCCCACAATGTGACCAAACACCCTAGAATGCGAATCTTCCTTATTCTATATAGAATAACGATAGTACATTCGTTTACTTAATGTTAGACTGCCATCCCTGTACAATACCTTATTTGGTGTCTGCGTAGGCCTCATAATTCATCTATATCTATCAAAATATAATATGGATCTTTGTTATCTATATAGCGATATTTCCTTATTCTTTATAAAATAACAGTATTTTCTCTCTTTAACAGAATATAAAGACACATATCACACACATTGGATTTAGGTATTTGAGCTATCCATATTCTTATAGATTCTGTTATCATAGAACTTTGTAGCGACATACCCAGTTTCATATCCATAAGCTCTCATTTATACAGTGTAACTAAAAATATCTCATTGCTAAGTGTATCAAAGCTATAAAATTCATCATTCAAACTGAATCGTATCAGATGCGCGACATTCCATATCATGTATAATGCATAGAGACAGTGTTCACTGCTAGGTTGTGAGACCCGAATGAGAATTTACTAGGGCTGTTTTACCTTTGGGAACTAACACCCATTAGTCATGGTAGGGATAGGATCGGAGGTCTATTCTCACCAAGAGCCATATGATGGGATTGGAGCAGTGCTAATCATGTGGTGTGAACTTCTACGTCACAAATTAAGATTATCTACCCACACAAGTGCTTAATAATGAGCATCTATACATGTCAATTTACAACGCTTTATTGCCTTTTGATTTACAGTCCTTTCCAAGGTTGATAGTTCATCAAGAACGTCACTTACTCTTGACTCACATTTTATCACACGACACCCTTCTATTGACAACCGTTTTATCGTTATGGTAAGATCTCTCTCTCCATTTTATATTCTTATATTTCTTTTCATTAATTGTTTAATAGTCAAAAGCCTTAAATAATATTAAAATAAACAACTCTAATTTCCCGTAATCATTTACAGGTCTTTATGTTGATTCTGTTCTATTTTTGATTCTTAGTCATTCTATTCTGTTGGGCTTTTTCATTTACGGAGCGTTTTCTGCCCAATTCTTTCTCCACCACACTCACTTCTTTTTCCAATTCTTCGACGCGGGAACTTATTTCCTCTTATCCTCTTGTTTATTCTTACTTAGCATTCTTTAGTGCAGGTCACATTTTTTGGGTGTGCCGTACTTCTCAATAGGACATTATGTCAATTAATGAAAAGATCTCTATCTGTCTCGGCTTTCTCGATAATCTGGCAACATTAACAGCCGAGCACGAATTTCTTTATCTATAGTTCATTCAGACTCTATGCTCAGCGTTACTGCTACGCCGCTTCGCTCTCTGCCGGCTCCGCTCTCACTATAAATTTCATTGCTCACTCATCCGCTCAGACACTCATCATTGAGCTCATTCACGTTCTAACTCACGCTTTTCTTCTTACCTCTCTTCTGTTCCGTTCTGAGAGATAATTGTTAGCACAAATAATGATTTAAAATACTGATGTTATTGTAATCTGATACCTTCGACAGAAGAACACACCAATATAAATGTACATGATTAATTTAAGTTTTTAAGTTTAAAGGATGATATAGTATAAACACTTAACACGCTGGATAGATCTAAATACTGATCTGGAGTACCGATTACTTCATAGATATCCTAAAGCGTATCCCGCATACTTCATCCGATTCAATAAGAACTAGAGATTATATTATGAAATGGATATAAGAATTGAACTAAAATACACTTCTACTTACTTTTGTTTGTTAATTTAAACTTTTGTGAAAAATAAATCTATCTTTTAGCTTCTATTTTCATTCTCCACCTATACCTTCAGATCGTACTTATTGTTAGATATACATATCATAAAGGATTTGAGATCAGATCACCTGATTAGTAGACGATATACGATGTAGTGAAGGATGAGAAATTATGACCACACGAAAATCCAATATGTAGACGATCAATTGATAGGACAGCTGGATGTCTACTTCTTTCCTGTATCCCTGTCAGCGAAGTAGAACGATAAGTCTGAATAGTTGCATTGGAGATTCTAGCCGAAACATTAAGTCTTTCGCTTTCCATGTGGTTGTAGGTTCTAAGCATATTCTTTTTTCATATTACTTTCACTGTTTTATGAATATATAAGATTAGAGTATGAATATAACTTCAGTAATGAATTAATTCTATATCTTTAGACTTTTTCTTCTGGAGGGTCAAGTGACCGTAATTATTCTTTTCCCTGTCACTTGGTCCTACCACAGTATACTAATATATATAGTATAGTAATTTAATATATACTATAATATATTATATAATATACTAGTATATAATATATAGATAATATATATAATATAGAGATATATATATTAAAGTATTTAAAATAATATTTTATTAAATTTATTTTATTTTTAAAAAAAGTTAATTTATCTGTATTAGTTAGGGTCACACAGGTTTAATGGCAAATAATGCGAAACTTCGATACTAGTAGGGTAGGTTGAGACATAGGGGAGTATATAGTAAATATTAATAAGATATGTCGCGAGGAGAGGCGTTTTGGATATAAATATACCTCAATAATTAGACAAATAAGTATATATTGAATTTGAGCTGGAGTAATATGAGTTGCTCCTATAATCAAAACCTCAATAGTGTGTATAAATGACGGAGAGATTGCGTTCGTTGAGAGCATACAAAGCATAATTCACGGCCAGGCAATAGGAGCCTGATACAATAAAGAAATATGTTTTTCAGCAAGAGAATAAAGGATAAATAAGCTATGGGAGGCGTCATACTCCATGCAAGAAAAAAATGCGAAGGAAACAGTTATATTAAATAAAGGTAAAAAGTATAGTGGTATAATTACGAGTTATATGTAGAGTAATATATAATTAAGCGTCGTGGTATGGTGGAATATATACTCACCGAGACTATTGCACTTGTGCTTCCCCGGTGAAAGCCGCGCCGGATATATAATAAAATATCCACTTAAGATAGATTATAATAGATGAATGAATATGGAGTGAGGATGTGGCATGGCAGCAGTAGTCATAACCTAACAGTGGTTATGTGTTACGCACTACGGCGGATTATAGCGTATGGAGGGGGAACAGTCCCGGGATGTGATAATAATATTTGAATTTAATAGTACTATGAATATATCAGATATTATAATATAAAGATAAGAAACTATAGATGCATATATAAAGGATAAATTATAGTATATAAAATAGTATTATAGTATACTAATAATAATTATTAAGATAAATATATAGATAGTTATACTTTATATGATATAGGATAGTATAGCCATTATATATGTGAGTTTAAGTTGTAAGAAAGACCTTAATCACAGTCTCGCAAAGGGAAAGCTGATACACACTGGGTTGAAAAATATTCATAAAGACGGCCATAAGACTGGAGGATATATGGGTCTTGGATCGCTCATTAATTATTAATATTGATTACAAAAAAAAGAAATTACGAAGATTTATGAATATCATAGATCAAAGCAATAAAGAATAAAATTGCTATATAAGGAAATGTTCTTTAAATAAATTATGACTCCAGTATTATTCTGTTCTCGAAGATATTATTTAAGTTATCTTGAAAGATAAGATAAGTATAGTAAATTTACTTACGTGTAATTAAAGATCAGATGAAAGATTATCCAGACAAAGAAATTATGGAGATTAGAACCCTCGGTACAAATCTCCCGGCAACCTTTGCAACTGACCGATCATGCGCAAATGATAGATTTACCAGAGAGTGAACAATCACATAGGAATAAAAAAAAAACAAAAATGAAGAAAAATAAAAATAACATATAAATAGGAGAAGAACGGAGAGTCTATCTTTGAAGATAGAGAGATAATACGATCGAAAAGACATATCAATAATTCATTATAGGTGATAGACTGACTGAAGACTGTTAAATCAGAGTTCTTGTGTTCGTTAAAGCCACAAATTGCGCAACTTATACCGATTAATAAGATGTGTTCTATTCTTAATATGCACTTTCCCATGTTTGGTAAGGACTGTCCTGAAATAAGTGTAAATTTCTAGTCTGAATATGATATCCATTATATAGCCGTAATATAGCTTACTGCCTCAAACACATATAACTCCTTACTTATTCTCTCCGGCGTCAAAACACATATCCACGCCGTTTTAAAGTTGAATTCAATGACTAGCGAGATGAAGTGTTCTTTAGCTACTGGTTGTTGCTCTCTCTATCTTTGCCAACATAAAAAGAGATAAGTTTAAGATTGTCAAATTTGAAATGTCAAGGATGTTGGAAGTAATTTTATAATAAAAAAACTTAATTTGCTATAGTTCTTAAAAATCACATGCAAGATCATAGGCGTGATTGAGCGACGCGTAATGGTTATGCCGTGCTGATTGACTCTGTATTAGAATTATTAGTAGATTCCCGAGCATTGAACTAAATCTTAACTAACTACATCACTCGAATAAGAGCACACAATAGAATGTGTTCGTAATTAAACACCCTTTACTATAAACATATAGATATATACTTATGAGTTATGATTACTCGCACTGCAACTACTACCCCATACTCATATGAGAAATAACAAAATACACAAAAAACTTCTTCCAAAAATATGTCAAATTATTTCGAATTTTCAAATTTGTCCTTTCAAATAAAAAAGACAGACGTATAAGTTTTCAATCATTTGCCACTACATCATTTAGAAATCGTGCCGTTCTTCAACACTACTGACTGGTAAAATCTCCAGTGAAGTCTGTTGTGACTTGTAAAGTTTCCATCTGTAAGTTTCGTTTTTTCCTTTAATATGGATATATTCATACAATATAATGCAAACTATAACTGATAATATATAATAGATTATAATATATAATATATATAGTATAATACATATACAGCATAAATACGTTTCATAAAAAATAAAGAATATATTATAATAATAGATAAATATAACGAGTATAAATAATAGTATATAATATATATATATATATATAGTATTATAAATAAACTATACTATAATCGATTATTCGAATATGAGTTTTAAAAACTGCAAAACCAACAGTGCGATTAACTTGTGCTAATAATTATTATACAAAAAAAAGAACTGCCTTATAACGGGATCTAATATGTATGCATAGATGAAGCCAATTAATTCCGACAAAACAAAGCGATTAGCTCTTAGCTACTAGTTTATCATCATTCAAGATTCTATTGTTACAACAATCATAATTTCTACATGAAATGTTCACAAAAAATGGCTCCTTAAGCTTTCGAAAATTAAAATAGGAATAGAATTACTTCGAGACAAAGCATGGAAGGAAGCGGCTGATTGTATTTAGAGGTAATTCTGCAAATGGATTTCAACTTAGCCAATGGCAAGGGTAGTACCAAGAACCACGTCGACCTTCGCAAATGAGTATTATGTCATTTTTCACACAAGTAAGTGAACTTTTCAACATTTGGAACGAGCACCTAGAAGATACAAAGCAACAGAGAAGGTTTCTAGTAGAGAGGCCAAAATAACCATTCATTACCAATCATATGAATCACTATTCCACAGTTGAAACGATATTGAAAAGAGATAAGATATGAAATATCGAACCGTTTTTGACTAGAAATTTTCATCTTATCAATTCCATTTCAGAGTATCTTTCTTCATTTGATTATAAAAATCTTATATCAAATAACGTGCAACAATAAAAACGAGCACGCGCAAAAGCATCCGGCAGGCAAAGCCTAGTCGTATGCGGGACTTTAAAATATGACGGAATGCGATGCGGGATCCTTTAATAATATATATCTGCATGCGGGTATCGATCTTTTAATAATGTCGATGGCGGGAAGTACCTACATCACTAATATATATATATAATAATATATAAGAAGATACTGCAAGCAAATATAACCAAAATTAGTAGTATAAATATAAATAAGTATATATATATGAATAAGAATAATAATTATTTTATATAAAGTTAATAAGTAATTAAATATATATAAATAAAGTATAAATATAAATAATGATATATATAATAGAAATATAATAAAAAATAGTAAATAAGAAGAATAGTATGGAAGTAATAATATAAATAATATATATATAAGTAAATTATTTAGAAAATGATATATTGATATATTGAGCAATAGATATATAAATAAATATAATAAGAGTAAATGTTGGGTTATCTTGGAATACATCCAAAGAAATTTCTGCACGCATGAATGGCACTCAATCAATGGTGGATCAATGAAAAAGAGTATTGTATGTACAGTACAAGAAGATACAATAATATAAATAGCGGTAAAGATACTTTATGGGAAAAAAATGACAAAGGAGCTGAACATGATCGCTAAATATACCACAGAAGTATGTTATGGGGAATGAAATTCTTTAAAGAATATAGCACTTTTAAACTCTAGAATGTTTCACAAAGAAAACTTTTCGTGCTAATCATGGAAAATCATGATGCTGACTAATATTTACATAAAGCACAAAAAGGCTATCAAGAGGGAAGATGAAAGAATGTAAAGATTATTAGAAAATAATGAGATTAGATCTACACATGTTTATTAATCATGGACTGCAAGAAGATGTGGAGATTGAAGAAGAAACAAGTAAAAACACTGAGGGACACGCTTGGCTAAGAGAAGATTAAAAGAAAAAGAATGGGTACAGAAATAAAAAGAGAAAAAGAAAATATCTGAAAAGGTTAGAAAGAGAGGAAAAGAAATAAAAGAAATTAGAAAAGATTAAAAAGAGGGGAAAAGAAATTAGAAAGGGTTTGAAAAGAGAAAAAAGAAATTAGAAAAAGAAAAAAAATTAGGAAAGGTTACAAAGAAAGAAGAAAGAAGAAGAGATAACAAAAAGAGACAGAAAGAAGATTAAAAGAAAGAAAGAAGAACGACGCTTCTTTATATACAAACAAGTAGAAGCATAGTAAGAAGAAGAAGCAAGAAGAAGAGAAGAATCTCCCAACACTCGATACTCCTCATACAATTTTTTTTCTTTTTTATAGTATAAACAACACAGCCGTATTTCTCAACTGGAGAACTGAGCCCTACATACTAAGAAGGGGGCGGGTTGTAAAAAAACTGATACTTTAAACACTTAACGGTTCCGAGCAGGACGTTATTATATGACCATTAATCGCAGGAGTTTTTCACAATATATATACGCCGATTTTGTGGATAAAACCCATTGTAAGCTGCACACTTCGTAGAATTTAGACATGAACAAATCGGCTCAAGTCGGTTCTCATATTGCTTAAAATATAAGCACAGCATTATAGATTTATATGTGTAAAGTACAATATAGCTTCACTCAAATCGTAGGAATTTCCTATTATCTTTTGTAAAGGTTGCTCTTCTCACGAGGATGACATTACAAGATTAAATTTAAGGAAAAAATGCTTCATGGGTAACAATATGCTAATGACATATTACATAGTTAAATGGGGAAGATCTGAAACGAATGGAAGAATGGCAAGAAGAATTATTGACATGAAAATGGATGTTTACATCTTCCTACTGAAAATTAGCTTATTAATGATCCTAATTTTTGGCCAAATTCGATATAACCTTCCAAGTGCAAGTTGTATTGCTGGCTGAGTATTCAATTTATTATCTTATAGATATGAGAAACCATTGTTTTTGGTTATTATCTCGTTGATTCTATCCTCACACCAAAACCAACCAGAATAGCATACCATTTACAACACACAAACTAGACGAAATTAATACAAGATGGTGTGAAATATCTGATAAACAAAAAATCGATTCGATTAATGCCCGATGGATTGCGATGCCCTCAAAAATTCAAGCGCGTATGATAAGGGTGAGTGAAAGCATTAGCATTTTCAAGGATACTTAGCAAAGAAGCTGAGAAAGTTCAGTATCATCCATGGAAATAAACGCTTTTTAATGGTTGTATTAATTTATAATTGATATATGTTCCTAAAATATATAATTACTTATCTCTTTGATAATAGTGGGATCTTTATATTAACGAGGAAATATTCTATTTTAGCCTTTTCCCAAATGAAATTTGCACCGATTAAGAGAGCTTCACTGAAGCGAGCTCAGATTTCGGAGGCGTGAAAACTATGGGCAAAAGCGTATATCTATCTGCATTAGTCGGCTACTCCAACATATGGATCTCTCAGTTGCTGAATGGGAATCGATACTTGAGTGTAAGGTAGTATTCTTGCTTAAACAATTCCTTAAGAGAAGAACGAATGCAAGCGGGTTCCGAAGAGCGTTACTCAGAAAGAGAGAAAAGTCTCTGCAAAAGCCTTAGCCTTCTCTGAAAACCTCACAGTAGAATGTCTATTGTAGAAGGATGAGCCGTCGTCCATATACTTGTCTATGATTATTTACACAATAGGAACACCACTTTCTGCGATGTGGACTCATAATCTCTCCACTCGTCCAAACAATCTAATAATCTAAAGACTGACAACTGATATTCAAATTGTAGAATAATGTGCCTCTCTAAACCTACTACTTGGAGTTACCTTCAGTTACAAAAGGCGCGTGTGGTTGTAGTTAAGTAATGTTTTTGTTTTTGTTCAATATTTGCAAAAATCTATCTTGAATGATGTCTTTAATTTAATTGATTTATGTAATGACTGAGTATTCTATACTCACCTTTTACCAATATATCTATACAATTCGCCTCCATATATGGCTTTGTTATCATAAAACGTAGGGAGTTAATTAGCCCAGTTGATGCAGAGAACACCACAAATAGCCCAAATATTGTTTGAGGGTGGGTCAAATGCTCTCACTTAAATGGGGTTCAAAACCTCTCTTTCATTGTTAATCCATCCATCATCACTCATCCCCACCTTTTCTCCTCACACCAGGCAAGTCGATAATTTTTCGCTTTAGTCAAGTCTAGGATGAGATGCGTAAAGGTAAGTATGACACAGTTATTTGAGATCAAGCCATTGCCGACTATATAAAGATCTTGTAGGAATTGAAAACAGCAAGCAATAGTTCATAGAGGAGGATTGGCAAAGACAGAAGATGGAAAACGTGAACACAAATAGCCAAAGGAGAAGGAACAAGGGGGTTTATAAGTGCTAAAGCCGAGAGCAGATAGCATGCTGAACTGTTTGCATAATAATAGAGTAGGTGGGTGAATGTATTGAAGTACATTGAAGAAGAAGAGGAGCAAAAGGATATATATAATAGGGAAAACAGAGGCGGGTAGATCAACTGGTTGGTAGAGAGAAGCAATACAGGATGAGTAAGAAGATATGATGAAATAGGGGTAGAGAAAAATGGAAGATGGGGGTGGAAGAAGACGCAAATTACAGAGAGAGAGAGCAGAGATAGAAATCAATTTCATGCGAGCTTAAGAGCTCGCGAAATTAAGTCAATAGCGATAGAACACTCACACACTCACTCTGAATATAACCCGAATATTAAGGGATTATATTAATATAGACGGTACACACGATAAGGTGGAAGGTAGGGCGAAATTAATATGAAGAGTTTAGGAAGGAAAGTCCATGAACACGAATTACAAGGAGCGAAGAGAGCTCAATAGTACTGCGTAGAATGATACATGAAGACCTAGTAGAAAATTGACTCTCAAATTCAAGGCCTAAGAGAAGTAAAAATATAACTGAGAGACATAGAAAAAGAGATGATGAAGTCAAAATGACGAGATGAGAAAGCTGATGACATGTGGTGAACTAGGTGGAAAACGCTTGAGTTAGAAGAGATTAAAACACAGATGGGTAGATGCTCTCAGACGGAAAAGAGAAAGGGGAAAATTTACAGATGTAAGTTACTGATAAAGTCGCAGGCCTAGATGTAGTGAAGAGGCGATTTTGAGGGAGAAAGGAAACGACATGAAGAGGGGAAATGCACAGCCCTAACTCAATCATAGTGTGCAGACCTAGACCACGGAGCAGGCTTAGGGGAGGTAATGTCAAGACAGGAGAACATATACTCTACTCCAAAAAATGAGTACGACAAATATAAGGTACGGGATGAGTGAAAAAAACATCAACAAATAGACAAATACAAACGCAGTGTGTTGAAATGTACTTAGCAGGGAGAAGTCAGACGCAAATATGAAGATAAGGGAGAAATAGGTATAAGAGTAAAAAACGGGCACCACCACACAAGACGAAGCAGCAAATACAATTAATGAGGTAATGGCGGGAGAATTGAAAAAAGAAGCATGTATATGAGTTGTAGAAACAGGATGAACGATGCGTGAAGGGGATGAGCAAGGGTATGAGTAAGATCACTAAAAGGAGAAGGGTCGATATACTAGCACGCGTAGCGCCTTTACGTTGCGAAGAGTATGGAATGGAGTAGATAAGAGCGTGATGAACGCGTGTGTCCTGATATCTCGACATCGGAAGGAAAGATAATATAGCGAGGATAAGAAGGGAAGATTATTACTGGTGGAAAAGGATGTGATAGTAGACGATAGTGAGAATTGTTATATTTTGTTATGCGGAGCGAACAGGACAACCACTCCTGAGATTACAGATGGAAAATACACGAAACTAATTTTTATTAGATTAGACTAAAAAAGTGGGAAGGAGAAGTCAATGAATTTAGGAAACTTTAGGGACATTGGGGTTCACTACATTCCTCGGACTTTACGCTGGCGACTTTACCAACTTCTGCTCTCTTCCTCGCTATGTCGACTTCTAGAGCATTATAACTTATAGAAAATACATTTGACCGATACCATTCTCAGTAATGACATCTATTTACAATGGGGCGAGATTTGAGACTTAGATGAGAGAGACAAAGACGATGGTATATAGCGTCAGGGGTGGGTACAACTAAATTGGCCTAGAGACAACAAACAAGACAGAAGTCAATTATCAGGCTCTAGTGTTTGGTGGAACAAAAAAATGAAGTGGTGGGACTACATAAATGAACATTGAGGAACTTGTAATCAACAAGTTAGTGGTAAAAAACAAAGAGAGACGATACGGCAACTCAAATTTGGGCTAGATTAGGAAGGGGAGCAATTCAGTGAAAGTTTTTGCACGCACTGCCTTCATTTCAATGGATTAGGAAAATGGGGAATCAGTCAAACGTCAGTGGTCACTCGTAGCGTGGTCTACCATAGTAAGACAATTGGACAGTAACCGCGCCGCTTCGAGTACCCGCTTACTGCTGAGCATTTCGCGAGGATCAAAAGCGAAGTAAAGTCATGAGAGATTGTAGAGTGAGCCTGTCCAGAAAGGCGGATCACCGTTACGATGGTCAGAACAGCAAATGCCAGTGTCAGGGGGAAAGCCTGAAGCGTTGGCCGGCGCCAATGCAGCGCCGAGCATGTACTGTGGAGGATAGGCGAAGATGGCGAATTTTACAACGTTAAACCAATACTGTACTGAGCAAGAAGTTCACC
>JABUQX010015688.1:20000-22500 GCA_015478945.1 Trachelipus rathkii | reverse complement strand
AGAACAAGGGAATTTATTGTATAGGTTTTGATGGGAAGCAAGATGTGACATTAGTTGAGAGCTCTGGCTGCAGAAGAAGTATAAAAGAAGAACACTTTGCAATTGTTTCTTTTCCAGGAAACAAATACATCGATCATGTTGTACCTGAAAGTAGTAAATTTGTTGATGTAACAAAGATAATGTCAGTTATTGTTGAAACAAACTCTGTGGAAACTGTTCAAGGTGTTGTTTGCGATGGAACAAATAACAACGCTGGCAAAACCAATGGAATTATAAGGAAATTGGAAGAGAACTTAAGCAGACCTTTGCAGTAGTTAATTTGCCTACTGCATTGCAATAAGCTGCCATTTAGGAGGTTTTTAACAACCGTTGAATGTGCAACAAGCACTGGACCATCTACTTCCACAGGTATAATTAGCTCATCTTTACAGTATGATCCAAAGGATTTGCCTATAGAAAATTTTGTGTCAATTTCTGGTATGGTGAAAGATGTTGATGACGTTGTTAAGAAAGACCTTAGCACAGACCAACTGTACTTTCTAAGAGCATGTCTAGCGGTTCAGTGTGGTCGACAGGCTTGTTCAGACATTGAATTCCTCGAGAAAAGTATTCCAGGAAATTTAAAACATTCATGGTGGTTGTCTAAAGAGGTGGCATCTGAGCCTCTAAGAAGAGTAACAAATTTTATTGTGAACTTCTATGGTCCAGCATGGTTTCAGATAAAGTCACATTCGTCTTGCCAAAATGGTGCAATCAATTTCTTCTTTTTAATACAGTTGTATCAGAAACTTGATGCAGTAGATCAAACATTTATCCGTCCTGCTCCTCTCCAAAATAACATATTTTGCCCATGCAGAAAACATTCTATTAGCTGCAGTTAGTGACAACGACAAAGGAATTCTTAAAACTGCCATAGAACACATCATTAAAGCACGAGAGAAGCAGGCTACAAGTGCAATTCGCATCTTTGACAAGAACAATATTTCACTAAACCTGGCCGCGACCTCGTACATTGACATGATTGACTGGAATCAGTGTAATGTTACATCTCCTCCAATGTTATCACACCTCTCAAATGATCAACTTAATTACAACCAACCAGTACTACTGCAGCAAATTCCATGTCATTCACAAGCAGTAGAGAGATCAGTTAAATTAAAGATGTTACCGCTGCCAGCTGTAAGGTTTATAGGAAAAGGTCACGTCAAGGTATGGTGTTACAAAGCAAGAAATCCAGACTGCAGTTGCCAAAGATTGACAGCAAGATAGACTTTCAATGACATTCAGGTAATTATGTGTGCCTTTATACATTATTTTAAGACATTTATTACTAATATAATGTTACTCTGTATAGTTGAGATTTCAATTTCGAATACATTACAATGCATAGAAAACGTATGCCGAATTTAGATATTCAACTGAAAGTTGGGAGTGGAAGACAATGTCCATTCAATAAAAAGTGATATATTTTATTATCATTAGATCGTAGAGCAACCTTTTGGATATGTTTGAAATTTTTTTTCATTTTCCCCCACACCTTATATATATATATATATATATATATATATATATATATATATATATATATATATATATATATATATATATATATATATATATATATATATATATATATATATATATATATATATATATTTTATATATATATATATATATATATACTATATATTGATTTTGGGGTTTTGGATGGCAGATGAAGCCTAACGCCCAAGAGCAGTCGATATCAGGGAGTTAATCACAAATGCGGGAATCATCACCGTAATTTCTACCCTTCTATCGACGAAAAAAACATCGGTTTTTCAAAACATTAAAACTAATAAATAAATAAATTAATTAATGAATTTAATTATAAATTAAGTAATAATTTAATTAATAATTATTTAGTAAATAAATTAAAATTTTAATTACCGTGTAATTTCTACCCTTCTAACGACGAAAAACCGCAGGTTTTTTTTCGAAACAATAAAAAATAAATGAATTATCAATTAAATACATAATAATAACTTAATTAATTAATTAATTAATCAATTAATTAATAATTCTAAATTTAATAAATAAATAAATAAATAAATAAATAAATGTTTAATTTCCGAATATTATTTTTTATTGACGTGTATATTCCCGCACCGGTTGTGGCCCCGCAGCGCACTGCACCGCACCGCACCGTACCGCGCACCGCACCGCACCTCACTTAGTAGCGGATAGGTTTGCCCCATGGTATCTCTCTCTCAAACTTGTAACACCCCCATAGGGGTGACGTAACTACGTCGTAGACGAGGTTACGTTGCCATGCCCCATGGGGAGGTGGGGTGCTGCCCCGACCTGAGATATTGAGCGTAAAGGGAGTTTAGGAAACTTGGTATACTACCCTTCCATCCCATAAAGTTGACATCATATATGGAGTTAAATAAGCATGCACCCCCAAAGGGGGGTCTCTAGCCCCCAAAATCTGAGATATTAACGTAGAGAGGGTTGAAAC
>JABUQX010015688.1:5000-15000 GCA_015478945.1 Trachelipus rathkii | reverse complement strand
TTTTATTTTTAATTTCGTTTTACATTTATTCTTAGTGTTTATTTTTTTCAATATATTTTCAAATTTTTATTAGTTTTTATTTATTTTTATTTATTTTTGTTTCATTTGCTTTAAACATTTTGTTTTTACTAAAATATTTATGCAATAAAGCTAGCATAACATCATGGAATTAAGAATATAATGTACAACGGCAAACCTAACACACCTTACGAACGAATAAACTACTAACATTAACAAAGTTCTATGCTTAACATCAGTAAGTAACTAACTCAGCGTACAAAATGTAACCTGTTCACACTTTATTCAGACGTATCTCTAACATATCAATGTTAATTTTACATTAACATGGTAATATTTAATAAAAAATTTATCACAACCCTGTCTAATTATCATACTGACCAACGAAAGTATGCTAACGTAACAAAGTTTTTACATTAACATAGTAATATTTAACAAAAATTCATCTTAACCTTACCTAACTATCAAAATTCCAGACGAATAATTGCAAACATAACAAAGCTTTATCCAAACATAACATGAAAATAAGTTCTTTGAATAAAATATCATAGTAAAGTGTAACAGTTTACTGATCCTAAAGCAGTAAATCAGGAAATCAATCCCCAGCATAAAAATAAGTTTCTTTGAATAAATATCATAGTAAAGTGTATTAGTACATGTCCTAAAGCAGTAAATCAGTAAAATCAAAATCACCAGTCCCCACCCTTCCATGTTCTAATTGATCTATTGATTTAGGTTACATTTCGAGTATCATTTTCGGAAAAACATAAGTCAAAAATAAGTTTTAACACTAACCAATAAATATTTTGCTTAGCGGTAACGAAACTTTCACGTGAATAAATACTATAAACACCCACAATAGCGTACGAATAAACAGCCATCATTTAGCAACTTAACCATTAAGCGAAATAAGGCGGAAGTAAAACAATGTTTTCATTTAAAACATTTTTCATTGAAAACGAGCGTTATATAAATACATAAAAACATATGTTTATTTAAATATTGTAAATCAAACTCACCAGTCCCCACCCTTCCATGTTCAATTGAGCATGTTCTATATATCTCTCCAGAGATTCAACCCCTTTCGAAAGGATGTAAGTATAAATGCATTCTGCAACACTAAACCATTTTTCTGCATATTTTGGTTCAGCAGCATGCACTCTCTCAAGCCAGAGAGAAGTAAACTTATCCATGCTGACAGTTATTAGCATACTCCTGTATACTCCATTATACGGTAAACACCAACAAATTTCAGTTGTAAATATCGTAGATTACCCATGGAGCAATATGTATTAAGTCCTCAAGTATGTCGACATCGTCAAGATGTGATGTTAATTCGTTTTTCATTTTAATCAAAGCTGTAATATTTTCAGATGTTCGAATTGTGAATCCTATACATGTATACCAGAAGGGGACACTATCGAAGGGTTTCCAATAGTTGCGTACATCAAGGCTTTTTACATTGTCAAGCGACGAGAAAATAGCATCTATTTTATTAGAACCTCTCAAACTGTCTCCACTGCTAGATATTTCCCTACGAGCCGTTGTATAAGATGACACACACTTAGCCTTTACCCAGGCTCCTGTGATATCAATAATCTTGATGAATTCTTCAACAGAAATGAACAAGGGTCTATTATTTGCACCACCGGATGGAATACAAATAATGTATCTGCTTCCATTAGGTTTACGATTGAATATAAATGACACATCGTTGGGAATAACGAAGGTCCGCGTAAATATATCATCAATATGCGTAGAGGAGGGGTGAGATGTCATCGTATCAACACAGCGAAAAATGTCCTACTGATGAAAATCGAGTGTATAAACAGTCCCCAATGTTAACGAATTCTTTCTTCGGACCAATCAGGAAGCAAAAGTAAACAAGAATACACGTACGAACGAACCATATCAGGTCGAAAGTACGTATAAACTAACCTGACAGCAACAGCAACACAGTAATATGAAACAAACTTAGACAAAACAAAACAAAACATAACAAAGTTTTAATCCAGACATAACAAAAATAAGTTCTTAGAATAAAATATCATAGTAAAGTGAAATAATTTAGTGATCCAAAAGCTGTAATTCAGTAAATCAAACCTCCCACCTTACCCTCCTTACTCTCCGCACCCTCCCTTCTATGATTTATTGATCTATTGATCTAACGATTCAAGCCGTATCTCGAGTATCATTTTGGAAAAACATAACAAAAAATAAGTGTTTTTATATACAGACCAATGAATATATGCATACAGTAACCCAAAGTTTTCACATCAAATAAAGCTAAACATATCATAGCAAGAACTAATAATATAGATGTGCAACGACAAAACCTGAAACACACCTTACGCATGAATATACCGTCAACATTAGCAAAGTTCCATAGCATTTTCGGACCAATTATTATTTTATTATCTCATACACGAACATTATTATTATTATTATTATTATTATTATTATTATTATTATTATTATTATTATTATTATTATTATTATTATTATTATTATTATTATTATTATTATTATTATTTAATAATCAAAACAAAGTTTATCAACCGTAACTGTTAACATAATAAGACTAAACTAAGAACATAAATACCTTACGTAACGAATAAACAGTCAACATTTAACAAGTACACTGATTAATATTAGTAAAGTAACTACCAAGGCATCACAATACGTTACCAACTTGTCTACACCCTGCAAGGAACATAACTAACATACTCACCGAGGTTTGACGCTATATGACACGCAGATGTTCAGTTAGGCTTACACGGTAGGCTTATCATTAGGGTTACTTTCATGTTTATACAAAAGCTTTCACGAATGCTCCCCTCATCAACATAAACTCAATCTTTACTATACATAACCAAACAATTTTCAGCGACGAATCCCACTACACGGAGATCACCCCAGAGAGATGCATGAGGACCCATCTCGGGGGTACCCTGAAGGGGGTGTAAGCGGTAAGGTCACAACCCTAAGGGTTGTGTCCTTATGTAACCGCTTACACCCCCTTCGGGGTACCCCCGAGATGGGTCCTCATGCATCTCTCTGGGGTGATCTCCGTGTAGTGGGATTCGTCGCTGAAAATTGTTTGGTTATGTATAGTAAAGATTGAGTTTATGTTGATGAGGGGAGCATTCGTGAAAGCTTTTGTATAAACATGGAAGTAACCCTAATGATAAGCCTACCGTGTAAGCCTAACTGAACATCTGCGTGTCATATAGCGTCAAACCTCGGTGAGTATGTTAGTTATGTTCCTTGCAGGGTGTAGACAAGTTGGTAACGTATTGTGATGCCTTGGTAGTTACTTTACTAAATTAATCAGTGTTACTTTGTTAATGTTGACTGTTTATTCGTTACGTAAGGTTATGTTATTGTTCTTTAGTTTTAGGCTATATTTATGTAACTTTACGGTTGAAAAACTATTGTTTTGTATTATAGACATAATAATAATAATAATAATAATAATAATATAATAAATAATAATAATAATAATAATAATAATAATAATTAATAAATAATAATAAATAATAATAATAATAATAATAATAATAATAATGTTCGTGTATGAGATAATAAAATAATAATTTGGTCCGACAAATGCTATGGAACTTTGAGCTAATGTTGACGGATATATTCATGAGTTAAGGTGTGTTAGGTTGTTCGGTTGCACATTATATTATTAGTTCTTGCTATTGATATGTTAAGCTTTCATTGATTGAAAACTTTTATACTGTAGCATAGTATTCATTGGTCTGTATATAAAACACATTATGTTATGTTTATCCAAACTGATACTCGAGATACGGCTTGAATCGTTAGATCAACTAGATCAATAAATCATAGTAAGGGAGGTTGGCGGAGAGTAAGGAGGCGTAAGGTGGGAGGTTGTTGATTACTGAATTACAGCTTTTTGGATCACTAAATATCACTTTACCTATGATATTTAATTCTAAGAACTTATTTATATGTTCATGTTTGGATAAAACTGTTGTTATGTTCTTGTTTTGTTTTGTCTAAGTTTGTTTCATATTACTGTGTTGCTGTTGCTGTCGGTTAGATTATACGTACTTTTCGACCTTGATATGGTTCGGTTCGTACGTCGTATTCTTGTTTACTGTTCTTCTGATTGCGTCGAAAGAAAGAATCTCGTTACATTTGAGGATTGTTTATACACTCGATTTTCATCGTTAGGGACATTTTTCCGCTGTGTTGATTACGGATGACTCATCTCAAACCCCTACCTTCTTTACGCATATCTGATGATCAAATATTTACGCGGACCGTTCGTTATCTCCCAACGATTGTGTCGTTTATATTTCAATTCGTAAAAACCTATATGGAAGCCAGATTACATTATTGATTATTCCATCCGTGCCGTACAAATAATAGACCTTGTTACATTTACTGTTGAAGAGATTCATCCAGATATAGTCGACTTCACAGGAGCCTGGTAGTAAGGCAAGTGTGTGCCTACATCTTATACAACGATGTCCTTCATGCAGTCGCGAAATCAATCATCCTAAGCACGTAGGAGACAAGATTTGAAGAGAGTTCATCTAGAATAATAACATATGATGCTAATTCTTAATTCTGTCCGCACAACTTGTACACGTACAAAAGCCCATTATGTAGCAACTAATTGGAAAACCCTTCGATTAAATCCCCGTATACAATATTCGACTACAAGTGTCCCCTTCTGGTATACCGTACAGGATTCACCATATCCGAACATCTTGAACAATATTCCAAGCTTTGATTAAAATTGAAAAAAAACGAAATTAACATTTCACATCTTGACGATGTCGACATACTGAAAAGGACTATAATACATTAATAGCTATGGCAGGTAATCTAGAATTTACACTGAAATTGTAGGTTTCCGTATAATGAGGTATACAGGAGTATGCTAATAACTGTCAGCATGGATAAGTTTACTTCTCTCCTGGCGTTTAGACTAGCAGAAGGCATAGCATTGAACTGAAACCCAACAAACAGTGATCGGCCATAGCCAGAAAAACAATAGGTGCTTTAGTGTCGATTCCGCATACGAGAACGCACTTTAATATATCCTTACATCCTCTTCGAAAGGGCGGACATCTACATGGAGAAGATATATTAGAAACATGCTCATTGAACAGTGGAAGGGTGGGGAACTGGTGAGTTGATTACTGACTTGTTAACTGACTTTAAGGATCAGTTAAACTATTACACTTTACTATGATTATTTTATTCAAAGAACTTATTTTTGGGGGGTTTGATTTACTGATTACCTGCTCTTAGGAGGCAGTACAAAAACATGTTTACACATCATCTACTATGATACTTATTATCAAAGAACTTTATTTCATGTTATGTCTGGATAAAGCTTTGTTATCGTTGCAAATTCGTCTGAATTTTGATAGTTACGGAAGGTATAAGTATGAATTTTTGTTAAAATCATTACTATCGTTAATGTAAAAACTTTGTTACGTTCAGCATTACTTTCCGTTTGGTCAGGTATTGAAATGTTGGGACAAGGGTTGTGATAAATTTTTTATTAAATATTACCATGTTAATTTGTAAAATTAACACTTGATACTTGTTAGAGAATTACGTTCTGAATAAAGTAGAAACCAGGTTTACATTTTTGTACGCTGAGTTAGTTACCATTACTGATGTTAAGCATAGAACTTTGTTAATGTTAGGTAGTCTTATTCGTTCGTAAGGTGTGTTAGGTTTGCCGTTGTACATTATATTCTTTATTCAGGTTGTTATTGCTAGCTTTATTGCTTAAATATTTAGTAAAAACAAAATGTTTAAAGCAGATGAAACAAAAATAAATAAAAAATAAATAAAAAAAACTCATAATTAAAACTTAGAAAATATATTGAAAAAAAATATCAAACAGGTAGAAATAAATGAAAATATAAAATAAATATAATAAATTAAAAAAAATAAATAAATAAAAAATAAAAATAAATAATTAAAAAAATTAAGTACAAAGGTAAAAATGCCTAATGAATTTTATAAAAATAAAGATTTGGAAAAAATCAAATTTAAAATAAGAAAAATTAAATAAATAAATGAAAAGGTTTTTTATGTTAGCGTTTATTCGAAATGATCTGTCAATGCACTCCTCATAGGTTATCTTTATAAATGTTTCTGACGAAGAAAATTATATCTGTCACTATATGATCCACGCTTAACTATCCCTACAGTGTCAGAATGATGTTATATTTGATATGCAGAACACATTGATGATGAATGTAGTATCAATTCCCTGTTCAGATGTTGCCGCTACCATTTGTTAGTATTGGATTTACTTAAAATGTTAAAGAATGTGTGCCATAGATAAATACTGTTTTATCGCTATGAATTGTTCATGACTTTAAAGCATGTACTGTAGAAAGATATTAAATGTGGGATGAGGGGATAGGAAGAAAACTTATTCATAGGTCCGTATGTTATTGTCTTACGCTTAGGTACAAATGTTAGTATCATTAAATGTAGTTTTTCGCCCTTTGTAAGTTGATAGATATGATATAGGCTATGTTTAATTTCTGTTACGTTTTATTAAATACTTACTATGACAATGTGAAAAGTTAATACTGATTGTTTAGAGAAATGTTAAGTTTTCGTAAGATGTCTACTGTATGCTACTAGCTATTGATGTGGTAGAAACCGTGGTGGCATAGATCAAAATTTTTGCTGAGTAAATGTTAAGTTGTGACCCGAGAATTGTTGTTAATGCTCTACGTTATGAATAGTTCAAATGATGTTTATTTGATCATGAGTGACACTTCATGAAGTAGGTCAATTCATAGTTCCAAGATGGCTGATATCTTTGAACAGATTGGTCACTTTATTAAGGGAATTTTGTAAAATACTGCTTTTAGCTGTATATTCGCAGAATATGTTGGAAAAAGTAGGCGATACAATGAGTTTTGTATGTCCTGTTAGTCTGACTTTACCTTTGTTAATAGGGAACTTTGTAAATGTTAGCAGATGATTCATACGCGAAAGGTCATTGTTAGTTTGGTTCGTTGTTCACATTATATTTACTTAGTTCAGGTCATGATATGTTTAACTTATTGATGTTAAAACTTGTATGTTAAGCTTGCGAGTCGTTGAGTTAGTATAATAAAGAACTTATTTTTATGTTATATGTTTACCCTAAATGATACTCGAAATATTGACTTGAATCAATAGATCACTAGATCGATGTATCATGGAATGGTGGATAGGGGAGGGGCTTGGAGGGGTGGGTGGTTTGATTTACTGATTTATTGATTTACAGCTTTAAAAACCAGTAAACTATTTTTTCTATTTTTTTAACTCACCACCTTATTATTACTGATAGGATGTTTTTTTATTTTTTTGTTCAAAAAAAGGAAAAAACTTACTTCTTATATTATGTTTGGAAAAAATTTTGTTATTTTTATATGTTTGGTGGATAAAACTTTTGTTATGTTTGCAATTAATCGTTGGGTGGGGATTATGAAAGTTAGGTAAGGTTGGAGAGGGGGAATTTTTTTTTTTTGGGGTAAAATTTTTTTTTTGTTAAAAATAATTACTATTGCTAATGTTTACCCACAACAAAACTTTGTTTACCTCAGTTAAGCTACCAATCCGCACTGGTCTGGTCATGATATATTCTAGACCAGGGGTCTGTGATAAAATTATTGTTAAATATTACCATGTTAATGTAAAATTAAGGAGTCCCTTTATAAAATTTTACGCTCTCCGTAGATCTTAAAGAAAACTTGGATTTTTTGAAGTGTAACTTTAATATATTAATTCTGAAAGTTTGAAAGAAATCAGTCGATTGGTTTGAAATTCTTAGTGCGGGGTGGGGAACCCAAGTTCTGCAATTTATCTTCCCACTAAATTTCACTAACATAAGTCCCACTGCGAAAAGCAATATAATTTTCAAGATAATTTCAAAAATAAATTTCACTAAAGTACGTGAATATAATGTAGAGTAATAAAGAAATAATCATTTACCTTTCATATTATAAAAATAATTGAAAAAAAGGCATTATTGGCAAGCATTTCTATCAATTTTTTTTTTCAAAAATTTGAAAAATTTTAAAAGGTTCTTACTTCAATCAGACATATCACTAATATAAATCATGAATCGACAACTTTTAATAAAACTTTGTTGCTACATCTTACAAAGGGTCTATGTACTGGATAAGCGTTTCCTGGAAGTTTATCAGATATCCACGGACAATCGTTTTTTTTAAATGGCATTTTTTTTATCTCGAGTTGATATGGAAAAAATAAATTTTGAGAAAAACGACAAAAACCAAAAGGTGGACTTACAATCAGACATATCGACTGTAATTATTGAATCGCATATGAACTTTTAATAAAAAACTTTTGTACATCTTGAAGGGTCAAAATGCGAACGGTTTCTGGAACGTTTTATCGATAATCCACCGGAACAATTTTTTTTACATGATTATTTTATCTCAGTTGATATGGGAAAATAAATTTTGAGAAAAAACGCAAAAACAAAAACTTGATCTTCAATCAGACATATCACTAATATGAATCCTGACTAACTTTTAATCAAACTTTGTGTACATCTCTGAAGGAGTCAAATATGGAAGGTGTTCTGGAAAGTTTTTATCGATAACTCCCAAACGACAAACTAGTTTTTTTACTGATTTTTTATCTGCAGTTAGATAACTACGGGAAAAAAAAAAATTTGAGTAAAAAATGCAAAAAACCAAACTTGACAAATTATTCCTTTTACAGAAATATAAAAAAAATGTAAAATAAGTAATAAAAATCTAAAAAATTCTTTAAAAACATATATACTTTACCTCCGGCTCCGGGCTCCGGCTCCGGCTCCGCTCCGGCTCCCTACCTTTATATTCAAAATTGCTCAGCTCCAACTTCCTGCAAAAAAAATTTTACATGCAAAAAAATTCTTTAAAAAAATTATACTTTGACTCCGGCTCCGGCTCCGGCTCCGACTCCGGCTCCGGCTCCGGCTCCGGCTCCGGCTCCGGCTCCGGCTCCAGCTATATTCATAATTGCTCAGCTCCAACTTCCTGCAAAAAAATTTTTTACATGCACAAAAATTCTTTAAAAAAAAATCTAATACACTATTAGACATCCCGGCTCCGGTTCCGGCTCTCGGCTCCGGCTCCAGCTCCCGGCTCCAGCTTAAATCAAAATATGCTCAGATCCAACTTCCTGCAAAATCATTTTCACATTCAAAAAAAATTCTTTGAAATAAATTCCATACTTTTTGACTCCGGCTCCGCGCTCCGCTCCGGCTATCCAGCTCCGCGACTAATTATTCCAAAAATTGCTCTCAGCTCCAAACTTCCAAAACAATGCCAAAAAATTTTTACATGCAAAAAAATACTTTGGCCAAAGTGCGACAATTTTGACTCCGGCTCCGCCTCCAGGTTCCCTTAAAATTTCGGATCCCGCTCCAGACCTCCAGCTAAAATTCAAAATTGTTCAGATCCAACTTCCTGCAAAATCATTTTCACATAAAAAAAAAAATTCTGTTTAAATAAATATACTTGACTCCGGCTTCCGGCTCCGGCTCCGACTCCGGCCTCCGGCTCCGGCTCCGGCTCGGATCTTGACTCCGGCTCTAGTTTAATCAAGGTTGCTCAGCTCAAAACTTCCTGCAAAATTATTTTCACATAGGAAAAAAAATCTTTTAAAAAATTATACTTTTGACTTCGGCTCCGGCTCCGGCTCCGGCTCCGGTCCGGCTCCGGCTCAATTTCAAAATTTTTTATCTAAGACTTCATAATATTTAATTGTTTTAAACTTACACAAAAAAATTACAAAAAAATTAATTTATGTAAATGCTATAGTTACTTTTTCTTCCGACTCCGGCCGGGCTCCGGCTCCGGCTCTGATTCTGGCTTCGGATTCATTTTAAAATTTGTTCACCGGCGACTTCGGGCAGACCTCATTTCACTTGAAAAAAAATTATTGAAAAAAGTTACTCCGCTCT